>JAXQQM020087130.1:0-52500 GCA_034641835.2 Pinus albicaulis
AAGAATTTTTTTTTTTAGTAATGTATATGTGACAATACCAGTGATCAAGGCTCGGGAATCCAAATTCCAACCATAGGCCAAGACCGATACCAGTGATCAAGGCTCCAAAGCTCTGAATCTGGCACTCAGCAAATCGCTCGTAGCATGCCAAGTGAATCCACCTGCAAGTACTCGACTCCAAATCGACGCCCAAATGGCACCCACATGGATGACACTCTCTTTATTTCGAAAGTCCCCTTAAATTCTATCAGAAGGCAGGTTTTCTTTTGGGTTTTGACGACAAGTCGAGAGAGAACTTTTGGCACTCATATCAACGTTTTGAACCTCCACGCATCCACGTTGGCGTTCTATCTCGGGCTGTCCAGTCCGGAAGCCCGTATCTCACTTTACAATCAACTATTTACTGACTAGCTCTTTTACAATCAACTATTTACTGACGGGTAGATAGGTCCTACGAAATTTACAAACAAAAAAAACTATTTAGTGACTCGCTCTTTGATGTGTTCACTTATATTTTTACCATCGGCATTTTAATATTTTAAATTTTTTTTATAGTAAGTGTGAATGTTGAGATAGTAGATTTGAAGTGTGCATTTTAATATTTTAATTTTTTCCTTTTTTTAAAAGTAAGTGTGAATGTTGAGATAGTGGATTTGAAGTGGTTTTTAAAAAGAATATTGAACAGTATTTCACTGTTCAATATGAATATTTTTTTCAATTTGATTTTATTAATTTATTAATATTAAAATAAATAGATAATAAGTTTTGAAATGTTAATTGTTAAATTGGAATATTATTGATTTGAGAAGTTTATTTTACAATTCAGTATAATAGTGATGTTTATGTGGTTCATCTATATTCAACATTTATGAAATAAAACTAGACTATTCTTTAAATAAAAAAACTAATATAATAAAAAACAAAAAACTAATGTGCTAGATATGTTTAGTTATTTATTCATATGACATAATATAATTTTATATATAAAAATTAAAGGTAAAAAAAAAAATGTGTTAAGATGTTTAAATCTCATATTTTTCAAAAATATTTCAACATCAAATTTTTTAACTAATTTAAATAACTATGTTAACTAATTTTTGTAGATATCAATTTATTTACATATTATATTTTACACTTCAAAAAAATTTCCACTTCAAAAAAATAGATCATATTGAATCAAGAGTAAAATTAATCTAAACTGATGTACCTAAAAAAAATTAATAGTTATCTACCTATTATATTTTACAATGCAAAAAAGTTTCCACTTCAAAAAAAAATAGATTATATTGAATCCAGAGTAAAATTGCCAACAAATACACTACTAATCCAGGGTAAAATTGCCTACGAATATAGTCAATATGAGTAGGGGTGGTTCAACAAATACACTAATAACCTGCAATTAGAAATTAGATTATACCATTGCCAATTTCTTTGGCATCGACTGTCATGCCCCTTGATCGATCGATCAATGACGACGAAGCCTTTATTTTTGAATTGGTTTGGTTTATCCGATTAGTGCGTCTCATCATGCTTTTTACCTAATTAGTGCGTCTCATCATGCTTTTGCTTTGTGGATTGCATGGGGTTTAATGTATACATAGGATGTACCAAATACTGCAATATATCAATGGCTTATAAGCTTATCTCGTTACTGGACTACTCGACGGTGAAGTGGGTTGAATACTGACTTGTACTCAGTACTGGTATTCACTTTGCACCATCAGAGGGGAGTCAAAATTCAACTCCAGTGTAAATGGTCTTTATCCATCCATCTTACTATAATTTAATTATTAATACTTATAATTTTATTAATTATATTTAAATTAAAATTTATTAAAATAAACCATCATACTTTGTTTGTGCATTTGCATGGTTTTCCTAATCATCATGTTTCTTCATGTTTTTGTTTCATGTTTTTTTTTTTCTCTGCTATATTATATAGCTATTATTATAGTAATTAAGTGATTCATATTTATATTCTCATAGGAAAATGATCACAACTTTTGGGTGGCTTAAGCATGTGCCTAGTGGTGAGTGACCTTCTTAATGGGTTATGTTTGACCCTTGATCAATCTTAATTATAGGTGACATGTAAACCCAAAATAAACTTGGTCCATAATTTATGAATAAAATACCATGGAACCTCCCTATTATTGTAGAAAGTTTTATCAAATACTATAAAATACTTATCCATCCAATAGTTTTTTGCAATTTTAACTTATTCCTTACTCATATATGTTCAGTAGTACTCTCCCATCCTAGCTACCACAAAAATAAGCAATGAAAGCAACAATGTTGTGAAGTGAAGTAGAGAATGAAATATGAGATGTCTCTCTAATTTTTGTAAACTCATTAATTAGGTTTGTGAGTTCATCTAAATATCGATTAATTTCTAGGGTTTGGATTTGAATCAAGGTTTTGCCCATATTAATGGAATAAAAAAAAGTCAAGTGCCAATGATTCCATCTTCCTTTTGTCTCATCCAAGTTTGAGATAAATAAAAAACTAAATGTTCTCACAATTCACAAAAACAAGTAGAAGAACACATCATTAGTTAAGAAAAAAATGGAGAAAAAAAATACAGGGTTATGTTATTTATTTCTATAAACATGAAATGTACACACATTTCACATTTCAGATAGCGAGTACTTTAAAAATTAACATGCATTTTTAATATATGAATCCAATTACCCATGAAGCAATTTTTTGTAGAAATCTTCAACAAATTTTTAATTTATTTAAACAAAAATACATATATGTTCCTAGAATTCATATGTCTTTCTAAATTTGAGAAGATTCACATTAAAATGAATTTAGAAACCAATTTCAACTGTTCATGCAAGAGGGGTTGATCCAGGCTACTGAAAAAGATGAAACAATCTCATTTCCAACTAAAATCCTTTCAATCTATAATTAGGTAAAGAAAATAAATAAAATCTATTGTATGAAATAATTTCAAAAACTATATGATTTTTTTTTTTATAACCTTTTTGAAAGTTATATATCATTTTAAAAATTTAAATTAAATACTAAAAGAAAACAGTAAAACTTTCAAATAAATTATAAAATATATATAAACTTTCAAAGTTATCTAAACTAGTCTGGTACCCATCAACAAAATATGGAAACCAGAGATGAGCCTCTCAAGCAAGACCATTATAATATTAAAAAAAATTGAGAATCCAGATCATCCCATGCAAATAATTACAAAACAAACGGTCATCCTTAAATAACACTTACTAAATCTGTGACCCGCAAGAAGGATATCATGCTTAAATAACACTTATTAAATCCGTGACTCGTAAGAAGGATATTTTGGATATTTTCGCTGGCTCAAAAGAGTTTATTCATGAGAAAATTTTGATAAATAGATTGGTAGAAGGTCAAGAAAAAATGAAAATATATATAATTTTATTAAGCATTAATAGAATTATATATATATATATATATATATATATATATATATATATATATTTTTTTTTTTTTTTAAATTTAAAATTTTATATATGATTGAATTATCTCAATATTAATTTAATAACTAAATTATGATAAATTTTAACAGTATTTAAAAATATAAAAATAAATAAATTATATATATATATATATAAAATTAAAATTATCAAAATTAAATTAATCATACAAAATAAAAAATCAATGGTGAAAACAACTCATATAAATCAATTGTAAAAACAACTCTTAGAGCTAGAAAGGGAGATAAAAGGGCGGGATAAAAAGAGGTACTCTAAGGTACTTTGCTTTCAGTTGGTGCTTTTTACGAAACAAAAATCGATACCATGTTCGAGGATTCTATGTGAGGGGTACCTGCCAATGCCCTAGTGATGTCAGATTCTTTACAAGCCTACTAGGTTGGAATTTGACGGGCACTTTATCCGTCATACTCTGTTTTTTAGTAAAATATGTTTAAAACAAAATTTAAAATTTTTATATTTTTTTTTTTTTGGAAAGAAAGAAAGTATTTTTAATTTTCATGAGGCTAAAAATATTTTATGGGACAGATCGCTTCTCCATCTTGTTCTTGTATTTGATTTTTTTTTTTTTTTTCTGTGGAGTTTTACAATAAAACCTCCTAGCTTCTGGACAAACTCTTCCCTGAATGAGTAATCCCAAGATCTAGCTATCAGAATACCTGCATAATTTTCCGTGTTGTCTTTGAAGGCCTCACATTCTAAAATGAAATGCTTTTCAGTTTCCACTTTTCCGGAAGAGAAAAAAATACATACTCTTTCCTCCCACATTTCTTTTAGCCTTTTCTAGTGCCCTGTTTCACAATGAAGTTATGAGAATTTGTCCTTAATTGAGGAATATGAATTTTGGATCTCCAAGAAATATTGGCCCCTATGTACGCTTTTTGTTGATGATTGTGAGTGGGATTAAACTCTTCAATGTAATACTTCTTCTTTCTTCTTAGCTTTTTCTTCCAAGTATGTTTGTGGAACTTATCCATGACAAATGTTTTTATCTTTTTACTGTTTGTGGGAAACATGCTCAAGAAAATATCCCATTTACTAAACCATTTTCTATTTTTTTAAATCCAAGTCTTCTTTCTTTTGCACAATCTGTCATTAAACACAACCTTAGGCCATCTACCCTCTTCCATTTGCTCAATTTTTTTTTAAATACCTTATGACTCGCATTATAGCAATTGATTTAATAGGAGCAATCCCTATTTCACTTAACAAAATAACATAAAAAACTACACATTTAATTTTGAATTTGTTTGTAATCAAAATGTTTAAAAATATACAAAATACATTTTGCACAATCTATTTATTTCCCAAAACTTAATTTAGATGACCTCTAGCTGCTAAAGAGTACTTTAGCACCACCACATGGGCACATTTCTATCCTAGGTAGAACATTGAAAGTGTCGTTTTATATTTTCAAGTTTAGGGTTTGGTGAGATGTCTATTGTCGTCCTAATTTGAAGACTATTATGAACAAGATATACGAAAGTGGGAATTGACAGAATGTAAAGTAAATCCCTTAGTATTACTTTTGTCCACATTAATAGCTAGTGAGTATCTAATATGTATGGTCGCCCATACCAAACAAATGGATGGTCAATATTGCAAATCGGTGCTTGTTTGGATTAATAAATTTCACAACTTTAATTTCATATTGACGCAGGCAGAGTTATCAATTGTACGGAATAGTCACTAAGCGAACGACACCCATATTCACTTTCTGGAGTTGGCAAACCTCGTTAGATTACAATGGCATCAAGTAAATGTTCACGAATATCTAGACTCCTTTGAAATTTGATTAAACGAGCAATGAAATCCATTTAAAATTTTTTCCTCTTATAGATGAATTAGACATTGACGTTGAATTTGTTACAAGACGTTGAATTTATTACCATAAACGGTATGTTTGAACGCATTATCAAATGTTAACTAAACCTCCATCCGAGTACAAATCTTCAAAAATGTTCATGGTCGTGTCTTCCATAGGTCATCTGATTTGCGAGGCTATCTGTGGCGAAGAGTTTAGTGTTATATAATCGATGTTCATATGCCACACATTGATTTTAATGTATTTAAATTTTATAAATTAAATTATATTTTTACGTAAATAATTTTGAAACCAATTTAAAAATTTAGGGAAACGGTAGGTTTTATAAAGTATTTATTTGATCTTCATAAAAAAAATTATACAATTTTCGGTGAGATTGCTTATATAGAGCTTATAAATTGATATTACTTTTTCAAATTGATACAATTTTCTTTGTTTTATAGGTGAGATTGTTTATATAGATTTTATAAATTGATATTAAATTTGTTGTTAAAATTTATTTTAGAAGTTAGTTTTAATGAATTATGTATTTTTAATTATTTTATTTTTATATATTATAAAGAATTAAAATATGAGATAGATAATTGTTTTAGATTTTTTTTAATAAATATAATAATTTTATTATAAAAATGGATTAAAAATAATTTTCATTAAAGAATATATGAGATGTGTTTTAATTGAAAAATACTTGAGTTATCAAGTATTTAGATGATGTTTGAAATAATTTCATTTTAATGGTTTAAATTTTTCACATGGGTTAATTTTTCTTATTTTTACCCCTTAAAGATGTTTTTTCCTTCTTTCTTATATGGATTTTCCAAATTTTATAGGATAAAACTATTTTTACCTCAAAAAATATCAAATTTTCTTTTATAGAAAAATGTAAAATCATTACAAAAAATTCACCAAACATTTTACAATTTTCATATTAGGGAATTAGCCATAGTGTTTATGCTCTAAGAAAAAAATTCATCCTTCATATTATCCATACCATATTTGTCTTGAGTCCAATTTTTTTTATTTATTATGAGAATTGACTGATCTCTTTGTAGGTTCACTCAACTTTCAAGAGTGGGAAACCATTGGATGCATGATTAAACTCCACATCCAACAATCCCTTTTCCGGAAACTTTAGTAGATCCACTTTGAAAAAAAAGAAAACACCTAGAAAAGTATCGGCCCTGAGGACTACTTCTATCTTGGATATCGTTCCTCAAGGTGTATCGGTCCCAAATGCTTATCCGATCCCCCATTATTACTACCAGTGCATTCACTAGTTTTATGGTTGTTAGCCCTCGCCACAATGCATGACACATGGAGAATACGATTCCCAACATCACTCCCTCTCAATTAGGGAGGAAATCCTCATTCCCTTTCAAATAGGGAGGAACAACCACAATACTCATCAAAGCATCAACTACATGTTCTTCTGTGGAGATCTGTGGTAGTTGATTGAATTCTATATGCATTACATCATAACGAACTTCATCCTTCCCGGATTTTTGTCAATATTCTCGTAGCTTTAACATGTCATCAAACATCTTATGAAGTCAAAATTATTCACAATTGGTTGCACAAGTCTTCATATCTTCTTCTTTCGTAACAAAATTATGCTTTCATGGCTTTAAAAGGAATTATAACAACTTTTTATCGACATTAGTATTGTCAATCGATGTGTTTCTGGATCAATCAACTACTAGTACAACAATATCATAAATCTTAACTTCCAGCAAAATGATATTATCATTGATCTATCATCTTTCTTTTTTATCATAAACTTCTTTGGCTTATCTGTCAATCTTCAATTAATATTATATCCATCCAAGATCTGATATAGCCAATTTATTCCTCTAGCTCCCTATGAAGTCGATATTACTTCCTTCTCATTGTCTAGATTCACGTTATATTAGCTCCCAAAAATCAATAGTATCGATAGAAATGTTAGTACCAGATAATCGAACCAATAAAATTTACCTCTTTCCAGCTAAGGTAGATGAACTTCTTACCATCTAATCGACTTTTCCTTATTCCTTATTAATCTTCATGATCTCCATGCTTTGCGAAGTTATCTCAATTCTTGTATATGTTGATCAAGCTTATATAGAAATTGAAATGATCTACAAGCAAATTATAAAGTTAAAATAACAATAGTAGTAATTAAGGAAATGTAGGGTACTTATATTTTTGAAGAGGGTTAGCTCCCTCTTAATCTTGGACGTGTTCACTAGCCTTGTTTCCATATTACCATGATGTCATTCATGTTAAACTCAAGAACTATTTTTTTTCTTTTTACAATGGAAACAATTAGTTAGGGTTTCTATTCTTAGGGTTTTATAATTCATAGTTTTTCTAGGGTTTACAAATGCTAACTTCTCCATAATTTTCAAGACCATACATTCAAGAAATGAAAAACTCTACAAACATACTAATGGATTAGTTTCAGAACCCTAGAGATTCCTTTTTATCCATTTCATTTCTTGATCACAAGACCTAGTCTTCATATGCAATTAAATACTTGGTGTGCTAATATATCAACAATATTTTATATGCCATGGTCTCTAATATACATATATATATATATATATATATATATATATATATATATATATATATATATATATATATATATATATATATATATATATATATATATATATATATATATATATATATATATATATATGCAAACCCTTTTTCAATCTTTCAAATGATCATCACCATGGCATAATGAATGAAATGCACACAAAAATAATACATACCTTTGCAAACTCACCTTACCTTGTATTTTCAAAGATATGATCCTTTGTCTTATCTTCAATTTCCAAGTGCCAACCTTATTCAACAAAGGTGCTTCAATTCCTTCAACCATAGATATTTTTTTGAGTTGCTTGCTTTGTCTTGAAAAACAAGTCAAATTTATTAATGTAGTAGGTCCTTTTGTTATGAATTGAAAGGGAAGTAATAAAGCTTAGTCCTTCATCCTTCATTCTTTTAAGATTAAATTTCATATATGTTGGCTTCAAGGTATCATTCATCCTCCTTTCAGGTATAAATCTTGTTGATATAATTGCTACTCATAATTGTATCGCATGAATGAACTTCAAATTCTCATAGTTCTTTTTATATGGAGATGAAACACTTATTTTGATAATTTGTTTCACAGAGTACACAAAGATAGGACTTAACATGCTAGATATTTAGACCAAGTATTTGGACATAGATAATTTGGCTCAGATTCTTAGCTTCTAGTTTATATTTCAATTTCTTCCACATTCTTAGTTCTCCATGCCTTAATGATGATCCATATGTTTCTTTAAATTCATATTTCAATACACTTATGTCCTTCATTCCTCAGGTGTATAATTGTGTGCCATAGAGATGATCTTCACATATCCTTTTACAATGTTTTGACTTTTGATTATGGAGATGATACACAACTTCAATCACTTCATAGGTTATATATTTCAAAGATGATAACACATATTTTAGTTTATTTTATATAATGAGTAATATTTGGGTGTTATTGAATTTTCAAATGCTACCACAAAATGTTCAGTCCTTTACTTGTACATATTTTTCTTGTATAGATTGGATCTTGAAGAATTGTTATTTGGTGTCATCATTGATGCTTTTAATGGATACCTTCCATAAATTTAGATGTCTTACATGTTCTCAATCTTCTTATCTCGTTCAATGTTTTTTAAGATTTATATGCTTTGATTGTCAAATTCTTCTCATGAATTATTGCCCATACTTATTTTCAAGATGAAGATCAACATAATATATTGATAGTATTGAAGGAATTGCTTCATTTCAAAGAAATATAACACATGATATTTCTAATGGAGTTCACATTATTGTCATGGAAGAATTTGGATTGTATACAGGAGCAAAACTTGCATGAACATAAACTTGAATAGATGACATATAAGCTTCAGAAACTTCGTTTAAACCATCAAATAATTCATATGGCTTCACAAAACATCATCATAGGCTTGAACTATTCATTAGATGTCATCATATATTTAGATAGGCTTCATTTATAGTATTCGAATGCCCAAAAGATTCTTACATAGTACTATTGTAGATTGCATTGCTACGTGCCTCATATGTAGGAGTCAAATATCTTGAGTAGATTTGTGTTGCTTCTTGGATATGTTATGTTTCATAATTTTGGTACTTGATATATTCTTCATCATAGTTAATAGTAGAGACCCTATGTTGATGAGAAAGGTTTTTTTAGTGAGAAATTGATGATGATTTTGGGATCCTCAAATGATGTCTTTGAGAGGGAGAGAGAGAGAAACTAAGAAGAAGTATCATTCCTTTAGGAGAGATGGCTACTGCAATGTTGTCTACAAATAATCTAGCTGGAAGTGATATTCAAATTGTCTTCCTTCCCTTCACCTTAGCTATGAAACCATGTTGAAAAACCAATGGGCTAGAAATTTAAGGTTGATTTCTCTTACTTGATAATTTCTTGTTAACATTTGTTTGCTTATTATATATTTTATTATGTTATCTTCATCAAAAAATTACCAAAACATAAAACATGAAGATCACAAGAGACAAAGAACACAAAGATGTAGGCTTCAAGCCAAGACAAAATCCCACAAGGGTGAAAACCCAAACAACTCCTCTTCTTATAGAATCAGATAGAAGTGAGAAACTGAAGGCCCAAAAACCAATATTAAGACTTTACAAAAGACCAAAGTCATTCCTTCTTCAAACCATCCTCAACCAAGTCAAATCCAACAAAGTCAGCACTCTTCAAATCTGGTCAAACTTTGATTTTCATCCTTGCAATTATTCTTGAAATTTTCAGCCCTACAGTAGATGAGGAAATTTCGCATGTGTGGTAGGTTTAGGGCACAAAAACACAAATTTTCTCTCCTTAGACCTTCACTCTTTCTCCTTAGTCTTTTACTCTTCTTTTCTTTACGTTTTTGCTAGTTTTCTTCCTTTATTGGCACATAAATCGAATTGGTGAATTGGTCCTCGAGTGAGATTGAACCAGTGTCTATATATACACATCAAAGAGGTTGAATAGGTTCCTTTCTGGGAAAATTTGTCTAGGAGGGATGAATTGGTCTTGTGGAGGACGAATTGACTCTTTTTTACTTAAATAAAATTATTTTTCCTCTTTCTTACAAAATTCCAAATGCGGCTTGACTCATGACAAATTTTATTATGACTCAATAAACCCTAGAAGCATGAAGAACATGCTTTAACTAGAATAATAATAATAATAATGATGATGATGATGATGATGAAAAAATATTTTTCTTCCTTTTTCTTTTTACAATAAATACATATTGATACAAGTAAAATGATAATTATGAAGACCGAAGCTAGTTACATTTTTCAAAAACTAGTAACTACACTATATCCCAAGCATCATTTTTGTTTAAGGCTACCATTTCTTCAACCGTGCCTTTTTCACGAGTTTTGCATCTTGTGAATCTAATGCATCCCTGATAATTCTAGGATCATCATCAGTAATAAGAAAGTAGTATTTGAATGAAAACAAGTTGTAGCATACCTTTATGGATTCCTTATTTCTTGAATAGATCTCCTCAATATTAGAGTATGTGGTTCTTCTTCTTTTGATTCTTGTTCTTTTGTAGAGTATGGTTCATCATACTTTCACTCAAATTATATGCTTTTTGGTTTTTCTCCTTTGATAGGACTTCCCGCTTGACAACATCTTTGACTTCTCTCAATACCACATATTGAATATACACTACCTTATTAGTTTATAGGTTCCAAGTCTTATAAAATTTCAGACCATATTTATATCCAATAAAGATACACTTTTAAATTTTCTTATTTACCTTACTCTTGTTCTCATTTGGAACGTTTACAGAAGCATCATAGCCAAAACCAAATATTCTAATATGTTTAAGAGATGGTTTCTTACTAGTCCATACCTCATGTGGAGTCTTATCATTTTTAAACACTGCTGAGAGTGATCTATTTACCAAGTAGTACATAGTGTCTAGTACCACTACCTGTAATTCCTATCCAAACCTGACACCATTGAGAATTCTCTTTGCCTTATCCATCAACAACCTCTTGATCCTTTCTACAACTCCATTTTACTAAGGTGTGTATGGAGTATTCTTTTTCCTTGATATACCACACTTCTTATAGAATTATTCAAATACATTCACACAAAATTCTCTTTACCATTATCTATCCTTAACGCCTTAATTTTATTCTTTATTTAAGCCTTAAACCCTTTGAATTTTTCAAATAATTTAGATTTCTTCCTTAGATAATAAATCCATGTATTCCTTTAGAAGGCATCTATAAATAAGAGATAATGCATAAATTTACCTAGTGATGTAATTGACATAGGTCTAAACACATCATTATACATCAACTATAATATTCCCTTCGACCTTGTAGAACCATAGGAGAATCTTACTCAATTATACTTCCCAGATAAATAATTGTCATAGAAATAAAAGTCCAGAGAGTAATTAGACATACCTTCTACTATACCATTAATGTGTAGTACTATAAGGAAATTCTCTCTAATATGTAGTAGTATTTAATTTCATAACATAGCCTTTTCTTCAGAGGTTGTATATGTTTTTCCTTCTTCCACTCCACTCTCAAGAACAACGAAATTGTGCTTCACCCATCATTAACGATGCTTCCCAATACATAGTTGAAATATGAACTCCCCTTTGAAATACCATCACTCCCTAAAAAATACTCTAAGTATCATTTTCAAATAAATTTTTTACACCTACATCACTCATATTACTTACATAAATCAAATTTCTGGCCAATCATGGGATGTGTAGAACACTAGGGAGTCCTATAATACTTCCACCCACAAGCTTCAATTTGACTTTTCCTCATCCTATGACTCTAGCTTTCAAGTCATCTCCTAAGAAAACATCACCACCACCATATCTTTCATACTTTAAAAACCAGTCCCTGTAAAGAGTGATATGAAAGGATGTGCTTGAGTTGACCAACCACGCCTCATGAACTACATGTGTACTTGAATAATCCAAATACACATCCCCTCCTTCATTTGAGGAGGTTTTTTATTTTATATAAGGAGCATAATTATATCCCTCCCCCTTCTCAATAATTTTGGATTTACAATATTTCATGTAATGACATTATTTTATGCATCTCCAACATACCTTTACAAATTTTCCTAGAGATTTAGATCTTCCTCTAGATTTAGATCTTCCACTTGAGGACCTATTTTTTTATTTTTATTTTGGGAGCATCCTCTTATAGACAAGGCATATATGTTCTAACTTTCCATATTATTTTTTCTCATCTCCTTTGATAGCCAGGATGAGACTACATCATCAAAACTTAAAGAAGTTACATTACTACCCATGGAATCAACCAAACTATCCCACAAGTTCAGTAAAGAAAAAATGAAATGATACACTTATCTTCACCTAAAATGTTAATATAAATAGATAAGAACAGACGTATCACAATATTGAAAGTATTTAGATGCTCTATTTCCAATTTTACATCCTTCAACCTCATGTTATACGATATTTTTTGTAGGAACAATTTGTTTGCTAGGGACTTAGATTGATACAAAGTCCCTAACTTGTTCCACACTACCTTTTTTGTAGCTTTTCCTAAAACATATAATAATACTGAATTTGAGAGACATAATCATATTATGCTCTTTTCCTTTTGATCCAAATTGGTCTAATATTTTTTAGACATCCCAGTTGGTGCAGTACTGGGATCCAGAACAATCAATTGATTTTTTCCCACCAACAGATCTTCCATTTTGAGCTTCCACAACTTAAAAATATACACATTCAGTTTATTTATCTCTATATGATAACCACTTTCCATATCCTTTCACCAGAAGAGTCGATTCCATAGATATCTCACTATAACAGGGTCTACCACAAGGTAAAGTAAAACCCCTTAGCCACAAAAGCATCACCTTCAAACCAAAACTACTTTGAAACCAAATGTAGATTTTAACCTTGTATAGTAATTGTGACAAATAGATTTTTAATAAAATAGAAAAGATGTCATTGGAATCACACACATTGACACAAATATTTTCCCTAAAAATTGAAATTTGGAAAACTAGAAATATTTTTTTAGTATATATATATATATATAGATACCGTGGAACATCCATAAACCAACAATCCATGTTCCTTGGATATGAATAGAACCATACTTCCTTAACTGAAACTAAAAAACCATGCGATAAACCACCATGCGTCACAAAACCGCTAAATGTGAAAACTGTGTGCCAAAAACTGCCAAAATGGATGCAAAAAACCTCCTTTTCGGGGAATTACTTTTGAACCTCTACACAAGGGGTATTCCTCCACCTTGTGAATCCCTTGAGTAGGGAAGATTCATCACCCTTGCAACCCCCCTTAACTAGGGGTGTTGCTCCCCCCTCTGACATCTCATTTCACTCAACGTAATGTGCAATGCATGAGGGTAGTTTTACAAAGAATATAACACATACCCAACACTATGTACATCTAAATTGTAGGGTAGACTAGTTCCCAGAGTTGATGTAACAATTTTAGTAATGTGCTCCATTAGAATACCTCACACACATGCATTTATATAATTTCAAGTTTTTTCTCCATTATGTTGAATTCAAGTTATCAATCGTAGATGTGTATAAATGTAACCATAAATAACTTACAAAAATTACATGTTTCCTTTTAGACCATAATTATGAGTAAGGCCAACATAGATTAGGGTATGAGAGTTACATGAATCACATAACTATTATATTCAATATCAATTTAACTAGGAATGACCAACTTACCTCTTCAATATTTGAATTTCAAATCACTCATAATAATTCGAAACACTTCGATTCTTGGGTAAGTTTGTTCCTTGTACGGACAACTTGTTGAAGTTTTATCTTTAGTTAAGATTTCCATTTAAGCTACTTTGAGAAGGGTGTTCCTAAAAAAATATCAATATACGGTAATGGTTGCAATTGGACCCAATTGTTATAGTATGGATACTTGTTTTTCTTAGATAATAATTTTTAGCATTACCATCTAATTGATTCTTGTACTAGGGCTAAATTATAACATATTTTTCAGATAAGAAGTTTAAAATTTTAAGCTCATCTTTAAGTAGAATCAATTTTTCATTTTATTAATCTTGTGACATCTACCAATGGATATTTTATTCCACACATTTTTGTCACTCCTTACATTTTGAGAAAAATGAAACAAACAACATTACCGAGTACAAGGCTTGTATATTCTTCATATTATATATAAAGATATTTCTCATGAAAAAAAATAAAAAAAATATTTTCTCCATTTTATTAGTTATTTTTGCACTTATTTAGTAATCACTAAGTAAAAGGCTTTATAGCATGATATGATCTCAAACCAAAAAACATTCCTTTAAACATATTAAACCTTTTGTATATGAATATCAATTATTTAAAATATTTTGTAAAATGTATAACTTTTAAATACAAAAATATGTTTACATATCATTTTTCAGTTTTTACCATTGCAAAATATTATTCTAGTTTCTTTAAAAATTGTTTTTGACATTTAGTTAAAAAGGAAGGGGCTAATAGAGAAGTTGTGGTGAGATATTAAGAGATTATATAAAAAAGAAATTTTATATATATATGTATGTATGTATGTATGTATGTATGTATGTATAAGATCTTAAGAGATTATATCAAAAAGAAATTATATATGTATTGAGGGCAAAGAGAATATATCAACATTTATGAATATTTATAGAGAAGTTGTAGTACTATATTAAAAGATTATATCAAAGATAAATTATATATATATGTGTGTATATGTGTATGGGAAGAAGAATATATCAACATTTATGAATATTTATAAAAAAGAACAATACTTCTAAAAAAATCTAAAATACTTATTTTTTAAATTTAGATTTAGTTTTCTCCATTAATTTATCCTAACACTTAAAATAATATACATATTTTTAGCAATTTACATAGCTTTTTGAATTTGTAAAAACTATTTTTAAAATTAAAAATTGTAAATTAAAATAACATAAAAATAAAAATTATTTAATTATTATTAATGTTTAATAATGAAAATTAAAAACAATAAAATAAAAATGATGTAATTATTATTTGTCTTTTAATTATAAGAATTGGTCACTCGATCGGATAGATCTTATATTGGTATGAGAAGGGATTGATCCACTATACCTTACATGGACCATGCCACCTCAACCACAAAGCTCATAATTAAATAGAAATTTAAACATAAAATATCAAAATAACATTTTACATTTTCCAAATTTAAAAAACAAAAAAATAAATATATTAAAAATATTTTTAACTTAAAAAAATATAATAAAAATTAATATAAAATATTATAACTCTCAATTTCGTAAATCCTATGACCCTTATGCAATAATTGTGTCATTCTTGAAGAAAGATATTACAATTTAAAAAAAATGATATTTTGTTTATAATTTAATAATTATTTTATATATATATATATATATATATAATTTAAAAACATACTATAAAAAATAATATAACAATCTTTAATTAGATTTTTTAAAATTAATTATTTTAAAAAACTAATCATGTTGATTTTAATTATCACATTATAAATCTTAATCATCATTAATAAATTATAATTGTGAAAAATAACAAAGCTTTATTATTGAAAAACCCAAACTTACAATTGATAAGAAAGTCACTTAACCCCTCTATTACGATGGGAATTCATTTTGATAGATGCACGGTCCATCCCTATCGACAGACAGCTTATACACATTGTTACACACACAACTTAAAACAATAATAATAATAAATAAAGTTAGAAGTAACGAAGTATAACCGATATATATATTTCTCGGTAAAATGACTCAAATAACAGTGGGCATACGATACCTGGTTGGTAATGGGCACTTACTATCTGACACGGGAGAGTGAGTTTGTTCGTGTCATCCCACTTACTGTAACGCGTATCGTAAGAGCTTTGGCACGGCATGGTACTATTCAGCAAATACACTAAATACGAGAATCGTTCAGCAAATACACTAAATACGAGATACATCATCTCACGATGACTGTCATCAGATTAGCATGAAACTATGAAACCATCATTTAGAAATTAGGATTATCACTTCGCCAATTTCATGCGCACCGGCTGTCATGCGCCTTGATCGATGGATCAATGACAGACGACGCGTTATATTGAGCGGTTTGGTTGATGAAGGCAGGTATACCCGATTCAATAACACTACTAATTACCTAATTCATGCGTCTCATCATCTTTTGGCTTCGTGCATTGCATGGGTTTTCATGCATATATATATATATAATGTACCACATACTGTAATATATCAGTCGCTTATTGAGTTATACTCAGTACTTGTAGTTTCCCATTTCGAATTTGAAGAATGGAGCGTGTTCTCTACAAGTGCAGGAAAAATGGCGGCCCTACTTTTTGTGAGGATGAGCGACAATGTAAATGTTGCTGCTGCTACCAGAAAAATGAAGACAGAAGATGTAGATGTTAATAACGATGATAATTCTCCCGTTCCTGCAGCTCCTCCATCTGAGTCTCACCGCCTCCCCCTGCTTCGCTCCGAGCTCGAGCCCCGTACCGCGCCCCTCGCTTCCATCCGAGCCGCTCCCCGCTTGCACCGAGCTCGCTCCCGCGCTTGCACCGAGCCCCAACAAAATGACCATGACCCGGCACCTTTGTATGAGGACGCAGTTGGAGGATCCAACTCATAAATAAAGCCCCCCCTTCGTATACGTGTTGGAATTTCTCTGTACCCAAGAACAAACACTGGAGAATAAAACTCCCCTCCAAACACAGAGAAAATATTAAAATTTCATTCATGGTGACAGAGTTTCCACACTTAAAACAAATTTCTATTTCTTCAAAAACTGATACAAACTCTTCCTCAACACAGAGGGATTACAACTGCTGGACTGCTACAAACACAGTGCCAGAATAACATACTCTGTCTCTCTAAAACTTTCACTGCTGTGCACACAAAAATATTTCACACTGCTGTGTAAACACACTCTGTCTCTGTCTATTACAAAAAAACTCTTTGTCACACACAAATATCATTGCCGTGTTTTTTTTTGTTTTTCCCGCACTCCTGTGCATTTATTTCTGTTCTGTGTAATACATTAAAACATATTACAGGTCTGTCCCTCTTTTTTACTCCCAGCACATTACAATATATAACATTACATAATAGATAGATATTATAAATACCATGTATTTATAATATATATTTAACCAATAGTAAAAACCAAAATTACTGCGGTAACAAAACATTTACCGTGCGTGAAACAAAACTTACGTGCTGGAATATAAAACAACAAAATAAAACATTAAACATATGATGGGCAAATATTAAACCCAAAACTTTGTCATATAACACAGACAGGCTCACCGTACCGTCGCCCGAGGCTCCAACCTCCGCTCGCCCAACTTCTAAGCGTACCTCGGAATTGTATTGCCGCTTCATCTCTGTTTTCAATTGACCGCCTCAAACCTGTTCAACGTACTGCTGCCTCCATTCTGCATTAACTGTGTTCGGTGGGGATTTTAATTGGTTGTTGCTGCAGATAGAATGCAGCTCTCCCGAAGCTCCAACATTTAACTCGCGGCTGTCAAAAATTCCCATCAAACTGAACTTCGCTGCCATAGCTATCTCTTCCAATTGATTTTTGCTGTACTGCGTTATCTGGGCAGTTGGAAA
Organism: Pinus albicaulis; assembly: GCA_034641835.2. NCBI lineage: Eukaryota > Viridiplantae > Streptophyta > Pinopsida > Pinales > Pinaceae > Pinus > Pinus albicaulis. The sequence goes on from JAXQQM020087130.1 coordinate 18,049, forward strand.
TTAAATTCCAACACTCCCCCTTAATTTCAACTGCTGGGTTTTCCTGCATACCCAGGCATTTCCTGAATTTTTCAAAACTATTCTGAGCTAATGGTTTTGTGAGGATATCAGCTAATTGTTCCTTTGTTCTGCAATGCTGCAAAACAATCTCCCCATTGCTCACCAATCCTATGATATAGTGAAACTTTGTATCTATGTGTTTTGTTCTTTTATGAAAAACTGAATTATTAGACAATGCAATAGCTGAGCTATTGTCACAGTAAATCACTGTCCCTTTTACCTGTTCTTGGCATAAACTTCTTAACATTCTTCTCATCCAAATTGCTTGACACGCTACTGCTGTAGCTACCACATATTCTGCCTCTGCTGTAGATAATGCTGCAATAGGTTGTTTCTTAGAAGCCCATGAAATGGCTCCTGAACCCATATGAAAAACATAACCGGAAGTGCTCTTCCGATCATCTACACTTCCAGCCCAATCACTGTCAGTGTACCCAACTAATTCTGAATTTTCTGAAGTAGTATATAAAATACCAAATCTTTTTTTTCCTTTCACATACCTCAGAATTCTCTTTGTTGCTTGCCAATGTGCCTCTTTTGGCTTCTCCATAAATCTGGAAATTAAGCTAACAGCATGCATAATATCCGGCCTAGTTGCAGTCAAGTACATGAGGTTGCCAACTATGCTTTTGTATAAACTTGGATCAAAATCATTGTCATCTCACCACTAATCCCAATACTGGGAGTAATCAGCCTTGCACCTCGCATGTTAAATCTTTCAAGCACCTCATTAACATACTTTGCCTGTGAGATGAAAATCCCACTTTCATCTTGTTCTACTTCTATTCCCAAGAAGTATCTCAACAAACCCATATCAGTCATTTCAAATTCTTCCTTCATGACTGTTTTAAAATGTTCAATAAGGCAATCATCATTACCTGTAAAAATAACATCATCAACATATAATACTACAATCAAGATTTTACCGTCTTTTTCTTTGATGTAGAGGGTGGATTCTCCCTCACACTTCTCAAATCCATTTTCCAGTAGATAAGAGTCTATTCTACTGTACCACGCTCTTGGCGCTTGCTTCAGCCCATAAAGAGCTTTCTTCAACTTGCATACTTTGTGCTCTTGGCCTTTCTTTTCATCTCAAAGGTCGTTCCACATATACTTCCCATTAAAACTCCATTTAAAATGCATTTTACATCCATCTGGTATACTTTCCATTTGTTTTGTGCTGCTATGGACAACACTGCCCTTATGGTCTCCATTCTTGCAACTGGTGCAAAAGTTTCTTCATAATCAATCCCATACTTCTGCTTATAACCCTTGACAACAAGTCTGGCCTTGTGTCTTTCTATTTTTCCTTCAGCATTTCTTTTGGTCTTATAGACCCATTTAACACCAATGGCTTCTTTTCCTTCTGGGAGATCAACCAACTCCCATGTTTTTTTCTTCTCTATGGAATTTATTTCTTCATCCATAGCTTCTATCCATTTTCTTTCTTTAATAGCGTCTTCAAAATGAATAGGATCATCAACTTGAAAATACAAAGCAAATAGGGAATTCATACCTTCATTTTCTTCTCCCTGCTCAAAAATTTCTCTAAGACTTCTGAACTTTGTTCCTCTTTCACTTGGTGTAGCCGTGCTTGATGAAGCACTTAATTCTGCTCCTCGTGGTGTGCTTGGTGATGCACTCCCGCTTCTTCTCAAGGGTGTTCTTGCTGCCGCTTGAGGCATTCCTTGCTGTCCCTGTGTTGGTGGAGGTTGTGATGTTGATGAGTTGTTAACTTCAACTACATCTTCCTCATCTTCATCATGAGATAAACAACTTTTAACTTTGACTGTTTTCTCAATGCTTCCATCCCATGCTTCCTCTTCAATAAATTGCACATCTCTGCTTATCACAAACTTCTTTGTGGATGGGTTATGCAATCTGTATCCTTTAGAATCTTCACAATATCCAAGGAAAATACACTTCTCCCCCTTACTATCCAACTTCTTTCTCAATTTGTCAGGTATGTGTGCATATGCCACACATCCAAAAAATCTCATGTGGGTGACTCCCTGTTTTCTGCCACTCCACGCTTCTTCTGGAACTTTGTTCATTACTGCTTTTGTGGGACATCTATTTAAAATATACACAGCACAATTTGCTGCTTCTGCCCAATACTCATTCGACAAGTGTTTTGCCTTGAGCATGCTTCTCACCATCTCCATTATGGTTCGATTCTTCCTTTCAGCAACTCCATTCTGTTGCGGTGTGTACCTTGCAATTGTTTTACGTTCTCTCCGCAAAAACTATAAATTTTTTGATATGTATTCTCTCCTTAGCACTTCCGAGGACTTTAATGCGCCCGCTCGAAGCTACAAGAGCTTTAAAATGGCAAAATTTTGAAAAATCACTCTTATATTTCGAAATAAACCTACACTTTTCTTGTGAAATCATCTATGAAGCCGCATGTAACACGCTCGAAACTCGATGTTGTTTGCATCGGCTCACATAACCGAATGATTCTGCGTTTTCGCTCATGCTTTTCCCTGAAGGAAAATTTTCTCTGTGTTGCTTTCCCAGAATGCAGCCTTCACATAGGCTGTCAGGCTTCTCAATCAATGGTAAACCTCTTACCATTCCTTTTCTGTGCAGCAAATTTAACCCTCCAAAATTGAGATGTCCAAATCTCAGGTGCCATAACCAGTTTACTCTTTCCTTTTCCCTTCAAGTCAATGTTGAGCTTGAGTGGAAACATTCTATTGCTGGTCATTTGAATTTCAGCAATAATTTTCTTGCTTGGAGGTATATCTTTTATTGTGCACACATCATCTTTGAAAATTACATTATAACCTTTGTTTATGAGCTGCCCAACACTCAAAAGATTACATTTCAAACCTGGAACATAATACACATCAGGGACAAATTTATGCTCACCATTTCTTGCTCTAATACTAACTTTGCCTTTTCCTTTTACAGAGATTTTAGTATCAGTCCCTGTGGTTACTTCAGACTTTACTTCTTCATCTAGATTGGAAAACATTGATCTATTTCCATTCATGTGATTACTACAACCTGAATCTAAGAACCAAACATCATCTTCTCTATCTTGTGTTACATTACATGCTAGCAGCACATTACTTGGGTTCTTTTCTTATTTTGCTACATTAGCATTCTGCTTATTTTTCATGTCATTTTGCTTCTTTCTACATTCATTGGCATAGTGCCCATATTTTTTGCAATAATAACATTGGACATTGGATTTGTCATACCTCTGTCCATGAGCATGTTGGTGTTGATGTCCACCTTGCTGGCTGTTGCTTTGGCCATGGCTCTGATTTTCATTATTGCTCCTTCCATGTGAATGTGAAGGGCTGTTCCTTCCACCTCTGTTCTGACTTCTGCCTCTTCCTCTTCCTTTTCCTTGACCTCTTCCTCTTCCTGAAGGCATTTGGGTCTTGAAAGCATGTTCAAGAGATGAGGTTTCATCTCTGCTCAATCTCTGTTCATGAGTTATTAGTGAGGCATGAAGTTCATCCACTGTGAACTGTGAGAGATCTTTGGTCTCTTCTATGGTGGTTACAATAAAATCAAACTTTGAGGGTAAGCATCTCAAAAGTTTCTCCACAATCCTTCTTTCTTCAAGAGTTTCTCCATGGGATCTTATCTGATTTACAATCCCAATCATATGTGTAAAAAATGTATCAACACTGTCTGACTCTTTCATGCAAAGAGTTTCAAAATCCCTTCTCAGCAATTGAAGTTTTGATGTCTTAACTTTCTCCATACCCTGATAAGCTACTTTCAGAGTTTCCCATGCCTCCTTGGATTTCTTAGCTGCTGCTATCCTTGGAAACACACTCTCACTTACAGCTTGATACAAATAGAAGAGGGCTTTGGCATCCTTCTTTCTATTGTTCTTCAATAAATCCTTCTCTGCTTGACTTAAGGCATTAAAGGCCTGCTCATCAGCTGGTTCTGTAAAACCATATTCTACAAGTTCCCATAGGTCTTGTGAAACAAACAGGGCTCTCATGGTAATGGCCCAATAATCATAATTCTTTCCATTAAATTGTGGAAGTTTCACATTTCCAAGACTCATTCCTGTACTTGGTCCAGCCATTGCTATTAAACTGAACTCTGAAATTAAACAAACTGTCTTTCCTTCTCTGAAAGTACAAACTCTGTTAAACAAAAACCAACTCTGTTATCTTTGAGAAATACCTGAACTTTGACCTCTGTTGAGCTTTTCACACTGCTGGAGAAAACACTGCAACAAGTCTTCTTCTTCAGCTTCTCTGAAATCTTCAAAGAGCCTAGATGCGCTCTGATACCATGTTGGAATTTCTGAAAATTCCAAGAACAAACACTGGAGAATAAAACTCCCCTCTAAACACAGAGAAAATATTAAAATTGCATTCACAGTGACAGAGTTTCCACACTTAAAACAGATTTCTATTTCTTCAAAAACTGATACCAACTCTTCCTCTACACAGAGGGATTACAACTGCTGGACTGCTGCAAAAACACAGTGCCAGAATAACACTCTGTCTCTCTAAAAATTTCACTGCTGTGCATACAAAAATATTTCACACTGCTGTGTAAAAACACTCTGTCTCTGTCTATTACAAAAAAAACCTTCGTCTCACACAAATATCACTGCTTTTTTTTTGTTTTTCCCGCACTGCTGTGCATTTATTTTTGTTCTGTGTAATACATTAAAACATATTACAAGTCTGTCCCTCTTTTGTACTCCCGGCACATTACAATATATAACATTACATAATAGATATATATTATAAATACCATGTATTTATAATATATATATATAACCAATAGTAAAAACCAAAATTACTGCGGTAACAAAACATTTACCGTGCGTGAAACAAAAAAACTTACGTGCTGGAATATAAAACAACAAAGTAAAACATTAAACATATGATGGGAAAATATTAAACCCAAAACTTTGTCAACATATAATATATATATGTGTGGGCCCCCGCTTGCATCAACAGTTCCGAGGGGGTTCACAACTCTGCCTGCCCAACTTGCCAGATCCCCTCGGAATTGTATTGCCGCTTCATCTCTGTTTTCAATTGACCGCCTCAAACCTGTTCAACGTACTGCTGCCTCCATTCTGCATTAACTGTGTTCGGTGGGGATTTTAATTGGTTGTTGCTGCAGATAGAATGCAGCTCTCCCGACACTCCAACATTTAACTCGCGGCTGTCAAAAATTTCCATCAAACTTAACTTCGCTGCCATAGCTGTCTCTTCCAATTTATTTTTGTTGTACTGCGTTATCTGAGCAGTTGGAAATTAAATTCCAACAGTCAGGAGGCAGCACCACCTTAATTAATCCCAATGGATTAATACCTCCTATTACTTATGGAGGAGGCCTTCTTAATGGCAGTCCTCTCCCACTCACCTTTCCAAGCGCTGCAATTGCCCATAGTCCTCTACTCAATACTCAGTTTCCTGCTACATCCGTTAACCCAAATGGATTTATTTCCTCTGGTAATCCTTCTTTTTTGAATGGAGTCGGCCCCACCATTTCTACAGCTACTGGTGCAGGCTTGCTTAATCCCTTACTTCAGAACGGCCCAGTTCTCCCATTAACGTTTCCAAACGGCTTTGTACCATCTTCTTCCACTAATCCTCTCCTTAATGGAATCGGCATTAATGGGCAGAACCTTCAGTTTAATCAATTCCCAGCAGCTCTTAATTTTCCTTTCACCTCTCAGCAGGGTATTCCCTTACTCAATTCTCCTAATTTACTTAACCCACTACCAAATTCGCCGTTTCCCGGAGCTGGAACACTGGGCGCAGCCCCACTCCCATTGAATCAGCAGAGCGGTCAGGGTCAGGGCTTGGGCAGTAGCAGCAGTGAGGTTATAGTGATTGAGGATCCCTTGACGGAAGGGGCGGATGAGTCTTCTGGTTTGATGGGTAAAGGGGTGGGATATTACATGGCGTCTCCTAAGGATCCCAAAATCCTCCTCATGACATTTACTGCGAAATTTGAAGAAGGATCGGAATACGAGGGCAGCACCATCGACTTCTCTGGCGAAGACAACACTGCGTTGCCTGAGCGGGAGATCGCAGTAGTCGGGGGAAGCGGTAAGTTCGAAGGGGCGAAAGGCCACGCCGTGATGGAGACTGTTTCCAACACCGCCGATGAAACGGTGCTCAAGTTCATCGTCAACCTCACGTATTAGCTGTATATCGCAATTTGTTTGACCATCTAATCTCTGTTTTTCTTAGTGTACTCCATGTAAATCTATGATGTGCATAAATGTTATTAAGATGTTAGGACATGCCCTTCGGTGTGGTGCAATGTGTATAACTGTTCTTTGAGGAGGGTGGTATTCACTTTGGACCATGAGAAGGGAGTCAAAATTCAACTCCAGTGTATATAGTCTTTACCCATCCATCTAAGTGAATGAGGAGGTTAAAGGGACTTTGTAATTTTGAGTTTTTTTTTATGTGTTTATCATCCTTGGCATTTGATTTTAATTTTTTCTTAAACTATTAATAATATTAAAATTATTAATTTTAATATAAATTTGATTTTACATTTTGTATAATTTAATTATTAATATTTTTAATTTTATTAATTATATTTAAATTAAAATTTATTAAAATAAATCATCATGCTTTGTCAATGTGCATTTGCATGGCTTTTCCTAATCATCATATTTTTCTAAATTTGATTTTACATTTTGTATAATTTAATTATTAATATTTTTAATTTTATTAATTATATTTAAATTAAAATTTATTAAAATAAATCATCATGCTTTGTCAATGTGCATTTGCATGGCTTTTCCTAATCATCATATTTTTCTGAGCGGATTTTTTTTTTTCTCTAATATCTTATATAGACATTATTATAATTATTAATCAATAAAAATAATTTAGAATATTAAAATAAATATAATGGATGGGATGAGACAAAGAGATTTAATATTAAAAAAAAAATTGGGATATTGAGATATGTCTAATTGAACATTGAAAGAGATTTTGGCAAGCTTATTTGGTGGTGAAAATTTATCAACAATATTAAATGTCCTGCTAAAAGCAGATTTTTTTTTTTAATTTTATTATATGTTTATTAACAAAGTTTCTACTTGGGATGTAATGCAACGCAAGTTTAAAATAAGTTCAAGATGGTGTAGTTTATGCTCTTTCTCATATTTTCATAAGCTGTCCTTTCAAAATTTAGTTTTGGATTTTTTGCTACTTGGTGTTGGGTCAGGATTGTGTTTGAATTGGAATTCAATTGAAGAGCTTTGGAGAAATTCGAATTTGGCTTTCGGAACTCCAGGCCTTACCTTTAATAATTAGCTAGGGAGTTTGGAAAAATAAAGATATATTCTAAGATTTTCTTTCCACTCTTATGCGAGTGGTCACGGAGGGTCAATCGATCTTGGGCCTTACCTTTAATAATTAGCTGGGGAGTTTGGAAAAATAAAGGTATATTTCAAGCTTTTCCTTCCTCTCTTATGCTAGTGGCTAGGGAGGCTCAAGCGATCTTGGAACATTTCGCCCAAACAAAGAACAACCCTCCACATTAATGCATCATAGTTGAAGAACTTGTAAAATTGATTCCATGGACATATTTTGACAGGGCATCTTAAGATGATAGCCAACTTATTGGTAGGGGTCGGGGGTGAGAAGGGGAATGGGGAATTTTGTACTTAACATCTCCACGAATCACTTGTTCCAAATTAGAATGAGTTTCAGAAGAGAAACAAACAATCAGGTTGAACTTTTGATTGAGAAATTTTGTGAAAATTCATAAATTTTTGGAGACTCCTTATTAGTAGTAAATTAGTTTAAAAGAGCTCAACAGTGCAAATACATTTTGCTTATTCTTGTAGTGGATGAGATTGTGCTGCTAAATTAATCTTTTGAGATATTTTATGCTTTCATATTTTTAGGAAGAGTAATTTATATGCTAACAAATTGTCCAAAGAAAGACCAGCATTGGATCAAGACCTTCGGCAGATAATAAAAGACCTTTGAAACATAAAAATATAGAGAAAATCCTATTTTTACGAATAGGACCATAGGCCATATTGAATATCTCATACCATTCGTTGCTTCAAATCAATAACTCTTTTTTCTCCTTGTTTATTTCAGACTGTTATTTGAATTCGATGTCTATAATATTTTCAGAAATGTATATACGGTGAAGTAAACTTCACATCGTTTGAAATCATGATGCGATATGGAAAAACATAATCATATAGGATAATAAAAATCTCTATAGAAAAACTAAATTTGCCCATCGTTTATACAGTGGGCTTATATAATAAAGAGTAATTTATATGCTAACAAATTACACGGACTGACAGGCATGTGTGCCAGTCAGTGTAATTTTATCTACACCTTAAAGATTGTCTGCTCTAAAACCCTTCTTGAGTAGACTAACAGTCCTTCACCACCACTATGGCACTAATATTTCCAATGCTTCTTTTTCGTTTGTTCTACAATTCTAACAGAATCACTTTTATATTTTACACCTAAATCTAGGCTTTTATAAATACATAATAAGTAGCATAGATTTTAATAAAGATGCCCTAACACAACCTTATTATAATAAACAGTTGCAGCATTGCTGCAAACATACCGTTCTAACATAATGGTTATTGTCTTACTGTTATGACAACTATGAACTTACTGAGGCAACAAAGTAATTATACTGTTATGACAACTATGAACTTACTGAGGCAACAAAGTAATTATACTATCATAATGACCACTAACTTACCTAAATAATAAAATACAACCTTACTGAAAATAAACAGTGCAGCCTTATTGAAATAACTAATTGGAGGATGAACTGAGTTTCGTTTTCCAGGAAATTCTCAGGTGTACACAACTAGTACTTTTATGCACTATATAACGATTATGCATATGCAGTGCATTTCTATAATCACTTAGTCCTTTCTTAACTAAATGTAGAACTACAACTACTTGCACATTAGATTTGTAAATTCATATAATGAAATAAGTTACTCTTTGTATAATTCCTATATCTTTGTCTTGCAATTTAAGAGATATTTTTTTGGATTTTCATTCATCAATCACACTCAAAATACTTATCTCAATAATTCATAGACTAATCTAGTCCACCGAACCATTAAAAAGGTTCAATAATTTTAAATATTAAATTCCTTCGGTTCCTAAATTACTGTAATGAAAGTAAATTGACTACTTACTTTTCAGTGCCGTGTTACACTTTTTACTTTCACAAATATTTCTGCACTTCTTTGCAAAGGATTTGAAGTAGTTTGGTAATGGTTAACGCTATTATATTTCTCCAAGACGGATTAGGAGATATACAAAGTATGTGTAGTTTGTAGTCACTGTCAACTGCATTGTATTAAATTTTCTCTCAAGAACCATGAGAGGTGAGCTGAGACACTGAAAGTGGGGCAATTTTCATTTCCAACCAGGGTTTGATTCCTCCTACATCATGTGGTTGTTTTTCTTGAGGGTTCAGTTCACCCCACAAGGAGGGGATTAATTGTTCAGCTATCGAGCATCAAGGTCATTCACTCAGGAGGTGTGGTATATGCCAACAGTGTGGATTAATTGTTCAGCGATTGAGCATCAAGGTCATTCACGCAGGAGGTGTGGTATATGCCAACAGTGTAAATTTTGTCCATACTCTTGATAGGTTGTGGATGCTCATCGCTTAAAAATTACAGAAGAAGCATTTTCCGTCAAACCAATGTCAATCATTTTTAAAGGTTAGGTTAAATCTAAATTTGATCCTATTTGGTTAAGTTGTCGTGTTCTTAAATTAATCTCAGACTTAGTTTAAGAATCTTAATTTTTAATATGGTGTGCCCATATATTTCAATTACCATGCAATAAATAAGTCGTGCTAGCTTCAAATTGCCCAATACTCTGGGATTCATTAAGGGCTCTTAGACGTAATCAATTTATTGAACAACGAATAATAGTGGAAAAATTGAAGTAAAAGTTGATGTTTTCCCTCTTTCAGTTTTATTAATTTTATTTTAAAAATTTAAATAAAATTTAAATTTATTTGTTATTAAAGTGGGTGAAAAATTAAGTAAAACATCCTCAAAACTTTTTTTTGTTATAAGAATGGCAATACAATCTGCAAATGTGTTGTGCTAATTTCAAATTGTCCAATAATTTGGGATTCATTAAGGGTTCTTAAATCTAATCAATTTATCTAACAATGAGTAATAGTGATAAAAAATGAAGTGAAACTTGACGTCTTATCTGTTTCACATTTATTAATTTTATTTTAAAAATTTTAAATTATTGGTTTTCCGAGTGGGTGAAAAACTGAGTAAAAAGTAGCAAACCCATTTTTATTATAACAATGGCAATACAATACGCAAATGTGTTTCACATAGCTTTCATTTCCAATTTTACGAAATGCATTTCCCAGATGTGTGTGTTCAGCGGAAAACACATTTCAAACATTTCAAGGCTATACGACATGCGTTTAATGAATAGTACAAAGAGTAGAACAAAAACCCGCGCAGTGGAATAACGTTAAATAAAAAAAAATATAGCCAAAAAATCCACATTTTCACTTTTTTAGTATTCTAGAGCTCTTAAGGCCTGGTGCAAATTTCCCTTGTGTGAGGCGCCTTGCCATCGATGCTCCGATTGCACGCACTGCTGCCGTCCATTGCCCACCTTTTGGAGTTTGAATTTTGGAAAACGGTGGGCAAATTTAGTTTTGCAAATTATTCAGAAAATATGCCTCCTTTATGCCCAAATGTACAAGTATTTTATTTGTTTCTCCATAATTAAAGTTTTTAGCTGAATAGATTTCTCAAAAAACTTAAAATTTACCCTTTTGTTTTAAAAAAAAATAATTTCCAGCACAATGCGCTCGAGCCGTTTGGCTCACATTGGTTCGCGGTGCTGCCTAAAAATTTACAGGCCACACTGCGAACGGTGCTAATGGAAACCGTGTCGGTTTTGGTGCGGTAACGAAAACGCGCACTGTGTTTTTTAAAAAACTTATATGGCGATCGGTTGACTATGTACCATTGTCAGGAGGGCGGTGCGCTGACCAAACTATGTGCCACGGGGCAGATATTTTAGTCTGTGCACCGCCCTCCGGACACTAGTACATATTCAATGGTGCGTTCATTTAAATGACCGCACTGTTGACCATGTACTGATTTTAGGAGGGTGGTGCACTGACTAAAATATCCACCCCGGGGCGCATAGTTTGGTCAGCACACCGCCCTCCCGACACTGGGACATAAGCAAAGGTGTGGTCGATTAAACAACCGCAACGTTGACCATGTACTGGTGCCAGGAGGACGGTGCGCTGACAAACCTATCCACCCTGGGGCGAATAGTTTGGACAGTGCACCGCCCTCCCGACACTGGTACATAGTCAACGGTGCAGTCGGTTAAACGACTGCACGGTTGACCATAAATTAATGTTGGGTGGTGCGTTGAACTAACTATCCGTCCTAGGATGGATATTTTCATCAACGCACTGTAGGGGATATTACATTTCATATTTTGTAGTGCGTTACAAATTTCCAAGTCCATCACGATCGTTGCACGATAAAAACATATGCACCAGTACTGGTGCATGCCAATTTTTTTAAGCGCATTGACTGTTTTTTTCTTCAAAAAATTATATATATATATATATATATATATATATATATATGTATCATTTAATTAAAAAAATGTATTTAATATGTGAATCATTAAGCGACGTCAAAGGAGAGAAGAAATGGATCAACAAGAACATATGGCGAACTAATATAACGTGCTTCACTTGTGGGAGGCACGAGAGAGAAAGAGACTTATGTATCCTCGCACTATTATGGCAACCACCCAGTTTCTCATAAGGGATGTAGGTCTCCTCAAGTTCTACGAGGAGGCTACATCCCTGAAGGGCCATAATGGGTTATTGTCACAACTCATCTTCAAGTGGGATGCCCACCGATAAGCTTTCCGGGTTGGTCCTAAATAGTGGTACATGCCCACATCCTTGAAGGGCCATAATGGGTTATTGTCACAACTCATCTTCAAGTGGGATGCCCACCGACAGGCTTTCCGGGTTGGTCCTAAATAGTGGTACATTCCCACTGAGGAGGAAATATATTTTATTACTGGAATATCTAGGAGAGGGCAGGTTTTTCCCTTGTTCCCAAAGGTCCCTGACGATTATGCAACAGGGAGTCAGTTGGTGTACTCTCAGAGATACATTAGCGCCGATATACTTTCTCCTGCATATTTTCAGGTCTCCGGTGGTCAATTACGTATTGCTTCATTTGGTGGTGAGGAGGTGAGGTGCCTCTCACTACTGTTGACGACCATTACACACCATACTAGTGATGGGAAACAAATTATTTGTCCGCTTTTATTTTATGTTGGTTCTTTATTATAGGTGCCACGACTTGTGAGGTGGTCTGTGATTTTTTTTCTTTTTACGGTAGTTTTGTACATCATTAGATAGATGTTGTTCTCAGGCACATGGGAGGGTGAACTTCCCTTTTTCTTCATAGTTTTTTTTTTTTTTGTTTTTTGAGAGGTTTCCAGAGACGAGGCCTACTTTTGTTTGACATTCTCGTAGGCCGATGTTGCACGTACGGATGGAGATGTGGGGCCAGATGATGCCCAAGAGGGGCGAGTATGAATTTTCTGCCAGGATATCTCATGATGCACTGGATTTTCTATCCTATGTTGATGATCACGTCTTCGTTCTAGTGCGAGGTCCATATGCTGGTTTCGATTGGCAAGGGTCTGCCAACATCCTCTTCACACAAGATGAGCCACCGGATGAGAAAGGTAATATTAGTGTTTTCTTTAAATTTATTTTAACACGTTCTTTAACTTGTTTTATTAAATTTTTTAATGAAATTTTCTAATTATGGTTATGTACTTACATATATTTTGTAGATATTGGGTCATTTTTTGGCGATGAGATGCCACGGCCACCGAATGATCCAGGTGTCAATCCTGCTGACAATTTGATGGCAAATGCGAAGGATAAGGCCAGTGCTAGACCTGGTCCTCATGATCAGGCGCAAGTACTGGGGGGTGTGAGGTGTAGGCTTGACACTGTATATAGGATGAATTTGGTCGACCAACTCTGTCGACTCCTAGTTGAGGAGGAATTCAGGCCAGTCACTATCAGATAGATACAGGCTGATGATAGGCTGACAAAGATATGGAGAGTCATACCCCGTGATATGTTGACCTTGATGCAGCATATCCTTGGAGCTACTAGATTACTGGCGCGGACGAGGAGGGTCGGTCGACGTAGGCGTGGTGGAGATGCAGTACATCGACATTCGAGCAGCGCATCATCTGATGATCATGAGGGGAGTGATCATCGTTCTAGTACTCCACCTCCTCCTCCACCTCACGCCAGAGATGATCATGATGCACAACCTGCATCATCCAACAGTCATGATCATGAGCAGGCACCTGATCCTGAGGAGGGCGCTATTCCATTTGAGGAGGCGGCTCCATCAACTGAGATGGATGCTCCACCATCTGCTGATCAACAATTTGGACCATCCATGAGTAATGATCATGAGCAGGAATTTCTTGATCAGCATGAGGCCCTCCAAATCAGCAGGCACATGATCGACATCTATCTTGGCATGTCGAGGCTACACCATCGACTAAGCAAGACTTGACTAGTACTACTATTGATGTACCACCAGCTGATATTTGACATTTATATTGCAGTTATATTACAATTGTATATTTTGATATATATATATTTATGTTCATGTTGCAGATGTACTTAATTTACATGTTGATGTTCATCATGATGTGTATATTGTTAGGTCATGTTAGATATGTTCATTTAATGTGTAGGTTGCAGATAGATGTGTATGTGATAATATTTATTTGACATGAGATGTATATTTGATGTTTGTGTTGTGATAATGTTATACAATTGTTGTGTTTTGTTAGATGATTATAATCAAAATGACTAGATGATGTTAGCGAATTTAAATGTATTTTTTAGTTGAATATGATGTTTGTACGATGATTTTCATGATCGTGATGTTTATTTTTAATTTTAAATCACGATATTTATTAAATATTGTGTCGTGATTGTAATTGTAATTTTAATTTTACTTGTATGTAAAATTGTAAAATTTTAATTGTATTTCTAATTGTAATTTTAATTGAAATTGTATGTAATTTTAATATAAAAATAAATTTAGCACTTTTTATAATTTAATTATTAATTATTATAGTTTCATCAACTATTTTTAATCATTAAAAACAAATAATTTATATCACATTTAAATTAAATTTTATTGAAATAAATCATTATATTTTGTGTTTGTGTATTTACATGGGTTTGATTATATTATATTATTTTTATTATCTAATTTTTAGGTGATACCACCTTGTTTGTGGGATAAGGGACCCACTTCCGCTCACCGATTTGACTGCTAAGTCTACGAAGGCATACATACTCTACCCCCTCTGGTTTTGAGCCTGTGACCTCTTAGGAGGAAACACATACTCTTAACGTATATATATATATATATATGAATTATACGTTATTATAATCATTAATAATAAAAAATAACTTAAAATTGTAAAATAAATATGATGGATGGAATTAAATGGAAGAGATTTAATAACTTAAAAGAAAAAATTTACAAAGAGTTTTTCACAATCTTAATCTTATTCGATGGTGCAAATCTATCTACAACGTTAAATGTTGAGTTAAGACCAAAGTTTTTATGTGGTGTTTGTTAAGTAACAAAGTTCTTACTTGGGATGTGATGCAAAGCAAGTTCAAGATAGGTCCAAGATGGAGTACTTTGTGCAAGAAAAATGAAAAAACACTTTCCCATATTTTCATAACATGTTTCTCCACGATTTGAGTGTGGAACTTTTATTACTTAGTATTGGGTCAAGATTGTGTTTGGAATGGGAATTAAATTGAGGAGTGTTAGCCTCCTAATTTTCTCTCTTTTTTTCATTTTCTCCTTCCTAAATCATAATATTTTACCTCTGTTTTACCTCTTTTATGCACCCTCATCTTGCACTAGTTCAAGCACGGTGACATATTTCGTATAAAATTTATTTTTCATATTTTTAATACAACTTAGCATTTATTAATTTTAATCACTATTTGTAACTTATCGATATCTCCTATGTTTATTTGGTAGTTAGAGCACTTACCGTGACCGCTGATCCTAGTGCAGGATCAGATCTTGCATTGTTGCCAGCACATCAAATCCTTACAGTAGATTCTAACCTCCTTGATCACTGCCTCATCCTGAGCTACTTTAGCCACGACAGCAGAGTGATCCAAAGGCAGCCAAGACCAATCTGTGAAGGGCGAAAGCTGGTTAGCTGCGGCCAGTTCTGCTAACTGCCTAATTTGAAGATGGAAAAGCTAAACTCTGCGTTTTGTTATGTAATCGGTTAAAGGATCTATTTTGGCCTTTGGCCAAAGGGCTATATAATGTAAAATGTAAATAGGACTAGGAAGCGAAGGTTTTTAATCGTAAAGGAGAATAGAAACACAGCCGAGAGGCTGTAGCAGGTCGTATTTTTTTATCGCCCAAATCTGGGCTGGACGATGCCTTAATGTATGTACTTGCCTCAGTGAATTAATAAAAGGAGCTCCGCGTCATGTTTTGAAAATTATGTTTCTGTATTGAGTTGATGAATTAGTTAAGGTACTGAGCAGCGTTTCTGTTTAAAAGGAAACGTTCTAGTTGGCTAGGGCCCAGCCAACCCAGCACGTTTACCCCATTTCGTGTTTTCTTGTAATTTGTGTTTCCATTGTCAAGTGTGATTTAATATTAAGCGCATGTATTCCTGTCTGAGTGCAAGCGGATCTGTTGTGTCAAGTAGATAACTTTCCTTTTCCTGCACTTGATTTCAGATTGGTTTTTATCAGCCTAGTCCAAGCAGGAGAAATGAACGTGCACCAATGCACGTTGGTGTGATATCTCTTTTTCTGCAACTCTTCTTGATTAGTTTTCCCGCCTGGTCTAAGCAGGAGAAATTAACCTGCACCAGTGCACGTTGGTGTGATGCAACAAAATTTCTTAGTTTAACTTCCCGCAACCCTCTTTCTTTCATTAAATGCTTATGACAGGATAAATATATATATTAATTGTTTCTTTATTTCTACACTCAGTTAAGATCAGAAACATTCACTTTTTATGTGTGCAATTTGATTTAACAGTATAATAGCACTTGCAATAATTAAGTACTCATTTTAAGAATTAAATGCTAAGTGCAGGAAGCTTTGATCCGATGCAAGAACTAATTTCTTGCCACAGGATATGAATAATTCGAACCTGGAAAAGTTCAAGCCCTTGCATGAAGTAAAAATCCTTTAGTAAAGACACCATTTATACCTTTTGGATAAATCTTTGTTCCTGCACTAGTGCAAGCAGACTGCGAAAGTGCGAGACAGATTAGTGTAGAAGGAAATCTTTAAAGGAGCAGATTTAAGGGCCCATTTGATGAGATTGCTAAGTGTCTATATTAAAGAAAAACACATACTCAGTGGTTAACCAATAATCAACTCGAGTGATTACCTTTTATCTTTAATTCTCTCTTGCAAATGCATTCTTTCTTGTTCTAGTCTTAGATTATTTTTGATGGTTCAAGTTGCCTTTCTTTTCTCTTTTTAATTTGATTCTGCAATCTTTCCTTTAAAGAAAGTAGGGATTTACATTAGGAAGATTCATACCATCTCTGGCATTGCTTGTGCTTCGTCTCTAAGTTTACGAACCCCCCGGGTTGAAAAATTAACTATTGAGGAGTTTGCTTAAGTGTAATTCCTGCACCCAACATTTTGGCGTCGTTGTCGGGGAGGCGATTTGATTTGGTAAGAATTTTCTGATTATACAATAGAGGTAATTTTTCCTTTATTTTTTGCAGCATTGTTTGGAAAAATCTTCTTTGAAGGAATTTTATTGGTGTTAATAGATTTCTGACAGCATTTTTTCTAGAAGTTGTTGCTATTTTTCTTTTCTTGAAATGAATGCCTAGAAAAGGTAAGGGTTCGAAGCCCACTGAGGGCCAAAATAATTTTGAAATTAATTCTCATATTGGGTCTCCTTCTGTAAGCAGGAAGCCCAATCCAATTCAAACCCATCGCATAGGAACAATCCACTTGGATTCTGGTGTCAACAGCTTAGGTGTGGATCATCCTATCGAGAGCGGTACAAGTAAAAGGGAAACAATCGTGGATCGTGAAGATCATTTGGAAGGGACTGGTGAAAACCAGGTAAGTAGAGAACAATCCACTTTTGTGTTTCCAATTGTGGATCCTGATACTGTGGCGCAATTGAAGAATATTCCACCATCAGCTCTCCCTCATTTCCATGGTAAAGTTCATGAAGATCCTGACTCTTTTCTATTCGAGTTTGATATTCTGTGTAGAAGTTATGATTATTCAACTAACGCCCATAAGTTACGATTATTTCCTGTTACTCTTAAGGAATCAGCTCTACGCTGGTTTATGGAGTTAGGATGAAACATTATAAACTCTTGGGATCAGATGAAGAGAGTGTTTTTGTCTAAATATCAAGAATATTGCAAAACTCGGGACATGCAGGATGAGATTTTTACAATCATACAGAATGATGATGAAACTCTTGAAGATTACCTGGAAAGATTTTTGTATATTTTACAAAGGTCAAAACTTAAGTTTGATTCCAGTAGTATTAGAACCTTGGTATCCACGACTCGGACCAAGATGCAACATTCCCCGACGGAATCTACAGACCTACATAGATTTACCCAGCAGTATGAAATAACTGGGAATAAAAAGTCATATAAGCGCATTAAGTTATAACAAACCAGAATGACTAGACCTCTATAATATCAAACCCTAAAACCTTCAATTGAAAGCATGCGACTAGGCAATGGGGACACATTAACAAAAATGTAACCTACGTCTCTGGAGGATTCTAAATTTCTATACATGTTAATGCCTTAGTGATTACAGATTTTTTACAAGTTTACCAAAACCACATGGCCAAAGGAGGGTTGGAATTTGATGGGCATTTTTCTCGTCAAATATGTTTAATAATTTTATATGCTTTTTTTTTTTGTGATGTGTTTGGAAGCGTGCAAAATGGATTTTCGATAATCTATTTATTTCTGAAAATGTCCTTAATATGATATCTCTGGCTGCTAAAGAGTACCACCACCTGGGCGCATTTTTATCCTATTTGAAAGTGTCCTTTAGATTTTCAAGTTTAACAATATATACGAAAGTGGGGATGGACAGAATGTAAATTAAATTCCTTACTATGACTTTTTTCCACTCGCAATAGCTAGTCAGTATCTAATATGTATGGCCGCCCATACCAGATAAATGGATGGTCAATATTGCCAGTCTATCTGTGCATGGAACATCAGGGTTGTGGCAAAGAGTTTAGTGTTATATAAGTAATGTTTGTGGATATTCCACACACATTGATTTTAGGTATTTAAATTTATAAATTATATTATATTTATAAATAAATAATTTTGAAACTAATTTAAAAAGTTAAGGAAATAGTATGTTTTATAAAGTATTTATTAGATTTTTATAGAATTTTTATACTATTTGCTTTGTTTTAAGGCGAGATTGTCTATGCAGAACTCATAACTTGATTTTACTTCATTAATTAGTTTTAATGAATTATATATTTTTGAAATATTTTATTTTTATATATTATAAAGAATCAAAATATTAAATGGATAATTATTTTAGAATCTTTGAAATAAATATAATAATTTTCCAATAAAAAAAATTAAATTTTTTATTTTTTTTTGGGTATATTCATATAAGAAGATTATATAAAATGCATTTTAATTGAAAAATGTTTGAGCTATATAATATTTAGAAATAACTTCATTTTATTAGAGAGTTTTTCTTCATTTATTTTCATAAAATTTGAAAAAGAAAAAAAAATGGTTTAAATTTAGTATATGGGTTCATTTTTCATTTTTTTTCTCCTTAAAAATGTGTTTTCTTTCTTTCTTATAAGGATTTTCTCAATTTTGTAGGATAAAACTACTTTTACCTCAAAAACTATCAAATTTTTTGTGTATAAAATAATTACAAAAATTCAAGAAACATTTTACAATTTGCATATTAGAGAATTAGCAAAAGTGTTTATACTTTAAGAAAAAGGTCCATCCATCATATTATGCATACCATATTTGTCTTAGAGTCTAAAACTTTCATTTATTATCAGAAATTTTTTAGTTTCTTAATAAACATGAGAAATTTTGAACAAATTGGAAACACAGTGTTTCTTAAAAAGTTAACCATGAATTTTTTGGGTATAATTTTGTTAAAATATTGAAATTTGTATTGATTGGATATAGTTTTCATAAATTTGGGTCCCTTTACAAAGTAAAATACATTTATCTTTTATAATTTGGGCCAATCATCTTAGAAAAATGGACATGAGTGATTTATTTGGAAAATGTGATGGACTTAGCTTATTGGTAAAATTTAACCTCCTAAAATTTCTCCTTAGTAAATTATGGTTGAAGCAACTTTCCATGTAAGCCATCCACTACTAGGTTGGTTTGTGCCCTTTTTCGAGACTTAAGTTCATTGGTCCTATTGATCTTGGAATGAAATTGTTAGTTAAGTTTTTGTGAATGTTTTTCATTGTGTTATTATCACTTTGTCTTTAAAGGTGATGTTTTAAATTCTCGTGCTCATAACCTCTTCTTCTACATATTGGTTCAACTTCCTCTGCCCTCTTTTGAATGGAAAAGGAGTATGATGGTCAGCTAGGCTAGGAGCCACTAGCCACTAGAGTAGTTGAATGGGGTATCTATACTTGTGTGGGAGAGGATATTTTTAATACACAATCCTTGCTATGTTAGGATTTTCTATCACTATTTTAGGCTATGACATTTGAATAGGGGTTATGGTGTAGCTTCTTCCTTCTGGGGCAAGGTCAACTGCACTAGATCCTTTTGCTATTTCCTACTAAATTGCATAAATATTATAATGAAGGAGAAACCATAACATAATCCTATAACATGATGTTAAGAGATCCCCAATGTCCATTTGTTATAAGTTCAGATACTATGCATTCATTGTTGTTAATATTAGTGTATATCCCATGATCCAAAACAATGCTAAAATACATTATCTCAAGTGTATAGTTTATTTTTAGATATGATAATATAAAATAGATTATGTAAATAGTAGCATAAACCATATTATTTAATATACTTTTGAGTTCTGATTGATAACATTCCAAAGTTTACTATGTTGGTTAAATAAATGCCATGGCATGTTTGGGTCAATGACATTTAATTTCAAAGTTTCCCTTATTTTAGTGGGCATTCCATGCAATTTCAAACTAATATTCAAGATTTAATAAATTATTTGTGTGTTATGGTCATTTTGTATTTTTTCTTCTAATAAATATCTGAAAATTTTTAACTATTGAAAACTAATTTTTTAATCAAAAATTTATTAATGAAAAATTAATTTATTATCAAAACATCATTTTTAAAAAACAAATTTTTTAACCTAACATGTTTAATGAAACATAAAAACTCAAAACCAAATTTTTTTTATCACAAATATAAAAAAAATCCAAATTCCAACCATATGCCAAGACCGATACCAGTGATCAAGGCTCGGGAATCCAAATTCCAACCATAGGCCAAGACCGATACCAGTGATCAAGGCTCCAAAGCTCTGAATCTGGCACTCAGCAAATCGCTCGTAGCATGCCAAGTGAATCCACCTGCAAGTACTCGACTCCAAATCGACGCCCAAATGGCACCCACGTGGATGACACTCTCTTTATTTCGAAAGTCCCCTTAAATTCTATTACAAGGCAGGTTTTCTTTTGGGTTTTGACGACAAGTCGAGAGAGAACTTTTGGCACTCATATCAACGTTTTGAACCTCCACGCATCCACCTTTATGGAGCATCCACGTTGGCGTTCTATCTCGGGCTGTCCAGTCCGGAGGCGAGCTTTATTTCAGCTGTCATAGGCCCATTAATGCACCCAGGCAGGAAATGTGCGGCGGGCATTTCCTGCCTGGACGCATTAATGGGCCTATAGCAGCGGAAATAAGGCTCGCCCAATCCGGAAGCCCGTATCTCACTTTACAATCAAATATTTACTGACTAGCTCTTTTACAATCAACTATTTACTGACGGGTAGATAGGTCCTACGAAATTTACAAACAAAAAAAAACTATTTAGTGACTCGCTCTTGGATGTGTTCACTTATATTTTTACCATCCGCATTTTAATATTCTATTTTTTTTAAGACTAAGTGTGAATGTTGAGATAGTGGATTTGAAGTGTGCATTTTAATATTTTAATTTTTTTTTTAAAGAGTAAGTGTGAATGTTGAGATAGTGGATTTGAAGTGGTTTTTAAAAAGAATATTGAACAGTATTTCACCGTTTAATATGAATATTTTTTTCAATTTGATTTTATTAATTTATTAATATTAAAATAAATAAATAATAAGTTTTGAAATGTTAATTGTTAAATTGGAATATTATTGATTTGAAAAGTTTATTTTACAATTCAGTATAATGGTGATGTTTATGTGGTTCATCTATACTCAATATTATGAAATAAAACTAGACTATTCTTTAAATAAAAAACTAATATAATAAAAAACAAAAAACTAATGTGCTAGATATGTTTAGTTATTTATTCATATGACATAATATAATTTTATAAAAAAAAATTAAAAGTAAAAAAAAAAGTGTTAAGATGTTTAAATTTCATATTTTTCAAAAATATTTCAACATCAAATTTTTTAACTAATTTAATTAACCATGTTAACTAATTTTTGTAAATATCAATTTATTTACATATTATATTTTACACTTCAAAAAAGTTTCCACTTAAAAAAATAAATCAAGAGTAAAATTAATCTAAACAGATGTACCCAAAAAAAAATAGTTATCTACCTATTATATTTTACACTTCAAAAAAGTTTCCACTTCAAAAAAAAAATTAAATTATATTGAATCAAGAGTAAAATTGATCTAAACGGATGTATCCAAAAAAATAATAATAATTAAATTCCCAAATAACGTATTTTATCCGATATATTCCTTGTTGAAGTGACTCACATAGCAGTGGGCATACTATATCCGGTTGGTAATGAACAGTTACTAAAGACTATCTCCAGACGATTCTCTAACTTACACGGGAGAGAGTGAATTTGTTCGTCTCATCCCACTTACTGTAACGCCTATGGTTAACCAGAAAAGACCTTTGGCATAGCATGGTACTATTTTATGCTCTAATTACGAATTACGAATATAGTTAATATGAGTAGGGGTGGTTCAACAAATACACTAATAACCTGCAATTAGAAATTAGATTATACCATCGCCAATTTCTTTGGCATCGACTGTCATGCCCCTTGATCGATCGATCAATGACGACGAAGCCTTTATTTTTGAATTGGTTTGGTTTATGAAGCAGGTATACCCGATTCAATAACACTACTGTTTACCTAATTAGTGTGTCTCATCATGCTTTGGCTTTGTGGATTGCATGGGGTTTAATGTATATATATACATAGGATGTACCAAATACTGCAATATATCAATGGCTTATAAGCTTATCTCGCTACTGTACGGTGAAGTGGGTTGAATACTGACTTATACTCAGTACTGGTATTCACTTTGCACCATCAGAGGGGAGTCAAAATTCAACTCCAGTGTAAATGGTCTTTATCCATCCATCTGACTATAATTTAATTATTAATACTTATAATTTTATTAATTATATTTAAATTAAAATTTAGTAAAATAAACCATCATGCTTTGTTTATGTACATTTGCATGGTTTTTCTAATCATCATGTTTCTTCATGTTTTTGTCTCAGCATTTATATGTTTTTTTTTTTCTCTGCTATATTATATAGCTATTATTATAGTAATATAGTAATTAAGTGATTCATATTTATATTCTTATAGGAAAATGATCACAACTCTTATTCCCCAATATATAATGCCATTACAAAGAGATTTGGGTGGCTTAAGCATGTGCCTAGTGGTGAGTGACCTTCTTAATGGGTTATGTTTGACCCTTGATCAATCTTAATTATAGGTAAGGCCAACCCTTTGGAATTTGTCAATGTTAAAATAATTGACATGTAAACCCAAAATAAACTTGGTTCATAATTTATGAATAAAATACCATGGAACCTCCCTATTATTGTAGAAAGTTTTATCAAATACCATAAAATACTTATCCATCCAATAATTTTTTGGAATTTTAACTATATGTTCAGTAGTACTCTCCCATCCTCGCTACCACAAAAGTAAGCAACAAAAGCAACAATGTTGTGAAGTGAAGTAGAGAATGAAATATGAGATGTCTCTCTAATTTTTTTAAGCTCATTAATTAGGTTTGTGAGTTCATCTAAATATCGATTAATTTCTAGGGTTTGGATTTGAATCAAGGTTTTGCCCATATTAATGGAATAAAAAAAAGTCAAGTGCCAATGATTCCATCCTCCTTTTGTCTCATTCAAGTTTGGGATAAATCAAAAACTAAATGTTCTCACAATTAACAAAAACAAGTAGAAGAACACATCATTAGTTAAGAAAAAAATGGAGAAAAAAAATAGAGGGTTATGTTATTTATTTCTATAAACATGAAATGTACACACATTTCAGATAGTGAGTACTTTAAAAATTAACATGCATTTTTAATATATGAATCCAATTACCCATGAAGCAATTTATTGTAGAAATATTCAACAAATTTTTAATTTATTTAAACAAAAATACATATATGTTCCTAAAATTTATATGCCTTTCTAAATTTTACTAGGGAAGATTCACATTAAAATGAATTTAGAAACCAATTTGGACTGTTCATACAAAAGGGGTTGATCCAAGCTGCTGAAAAAGATGAAACAATCTCATTTCCAACCAAAATCCTTTCAATTTATAATTAGATAAAGAAAATAAATGAAAACTATTGTATAAAATAATTTCAAAGACTATATGATTTTTTTATATTTTGTTTTTATAACCTTTTTAAGGGTTATATATAATTTTAAAAATTTAAATTAAATACTAAGAGAAAACAGTAAAACTTTCAAATAAATTATAAAATATATATAAACTTTCAAAGTTATCTAAACTAGTCTAGTACCCATCAAGAAAATATGGAAACCAGAAATGAGCCTCTAGCATTAAAAAAAATTGAGAATCCAGATCATCCCATGCAAATAATTACAAAACAAACGGTCATCCTTAAATAACACTTACTAAATCTGTGATCCGCAAGAAGGATATCATGCTTAAATAACACTTACTAAATCTGTGAGGCTCAAAAGAGTTCATTCATAAGAAAATTTTGATAAATAGATTGGTAGAAGGTCGAGAAAAAATGAAAAGGAAAAATAGAAGATAATTGACTATAATTATTCTGAGTTTATTTAACCTTCTTTCATGGTTCCAATTGATGACTTATGGTCAATGCTAAGGGTTTTGTTTTTTTTGTAAAATTAATAAGTATTTATTAATATTTTTAGAATGTAATGGTATTATATATATAATTTTATTAAGCATTAATAGAATTATATATATATATATTATTTAAAATTTTATGTATGATTGAATTATCTCAATATTAATTTAATGACTAAATTATGATAAATTTTAACACTATTTAAAAAATACAAAAATAAATAAATTATATATATATTTAAAAACTAAAATTATCAAAATTAAATTAATCATATAAATTAAACATCAATGGTGAAAACAACTCATATAAATCAATTGTAAAAACAACAGGATAAAAAGAGGTACTCTAAGGTACTTTGCTTTCAGTTGGTGCTTTTTACGAAACAAAAATCGATACCATGTTCGAGGATTCTATGTGAGGGGTACCTGCCAATGCCCTAGTGATGTCAGATTCTTTACAAGCCTACTAGGTTGGAATTTGACGGGCACTTTATCCGTCATACTCTGTTTTTTAGTAAAATATGTTTAAAACAAAATTTAAAATTTTTATATTTTTTTTTTTTTGGAAAGAAAGAAAGTATTTTTAATTTTCATGAGGCTAAAAATATTTTATGGGACAGATCGCTTCTCCATCTTGTTCTTGTATTTGATTTTTTTTTTTTTTTTCTGTGGAGTTTTACAATAAAACCTCCTAGCTTCTGGACAAACTCTTCCCTGAATGAGTAATCCCAAGATCTAGCTATCAGAATACCTGCATAATTTTCCGTGTTGTCTTTGAAGGCCTCACATTCTAAAATGAAATGCTTTTCAGTTTCCACTTTTCCGGAAGAGAAAAAAATACATACTCTTTCCTCCCACATTTCTTTTAGCCTTTTCTAGTGCCCTGTTTCACAATGAAGTTATGAGAATTTGTCCTTAATTGAGGAATATGAATTTTGGATCTCCAAGAAATATTGGCCCCTATGTACGCTTTTTGTTGATGATTGTGAGTGGGATTAAACTCTTCAATGTAATACTTCTTCTTTCTTCTTAGCTTTTTCTTCCAAGTATGTTTGTGGAACTTATCCATGACAAATGTTTTTATCTTTTTACTGTTTGTGGGAAACATGCTCAAGAAAATATCCCATTTACTAAACCATTTTCTATTTTTTTAAATCCAAGTCTTCTTTCTTTTGCACAATCTGTCATTAAACACAACCTTAGGCCATCTACCCTCTTCCATTTGCTCAATTTTTTTTTAAATACCTTATGACTCGCATTATAGCAATTGATTTAATAGGAGCAATCCCTATTTCACTTAACAAAATAACATAAAAAACTACACATTTAATTTTGAATTTGTTTGTAATCAAAATGTTTAAAAATATACAAAATACATTTTGCACAATCTATTTATTTCCCAAAACTTAATTTAGATGACCTCTAGCTGCTAAAGAGTACTTTAGCACCACCACATGGGCACATTTCTATCCTAGGTAGAACATTGAAAGTGTCGTTTTATATTTTCAAGTTTAGGGTTTGGTGAAATGTCTATTGTCGTCCTAATTTGAAGACTATTATGAACAATATATACGAAAGTGGGGATTGACATAATGTATAGTAAATCCTTTACTATTACTTTTGTCCATAGTAATAGCTAGTGAGTATCTAATATGTATGGTAGCCCATACCAAATTATAAATGGATGGTTAATATTGTAAATGGGTGCTTGTTTGGATTAAAGAGTATTTTTTAGTGCGATTTTTTGAAGTTTTTACGGTGTAATTTCTTTAAATTCCGGCAGGAATTTATTGAAAAGAGATGTTTGATTGCTAACTTTGCACAATATAAGTGCCCTAGAGGTTTTTGAGAGTGCGGAATCCATATATAGAGTCAAAAAACCAGTTTGAATAACAAAAACTAAGATTTTACCTCAAAAATTTTCCCCAGATTCCCACACCTAAAACTTCAAAAAATTGCACTAAAGACAACTCCTTGGATTAATAAATTTCACAACTTTTATTTCATATCGACGGATGCACTAGAGTTATCAATTGTACGGAATAGTCACTAAGCGAAGGACACCCATATGCACTTTCCGGAGTTGGCAAACCTCGTTAGATTACAATGGCATCAAGTAAATGTTCACGAATATCTAGACTTCTTTGAAATTTGATTAAACAAGCAATGAAATCCATTTAAATTTTTTTCCTCTTATAGATGAATTAGACATTCAATATAATTCTCTCACGGACTAGACGTTGAATTTGTTACCATAAACGTTATGTTTGAACGCATTATCAAATGTTAACTAAACCTCCATCCGAGTAGAAATCTTCAAAAATGTTCATGGTCATGTCCTCCATAGGTCATCTGATTTGCGAGGCTATCTGTGGCGAATAGTTTAGTGTTGTATAATCAATGTTTGTGGATATGCCCCCACACATTGATTTTAATGTATTTAAATTTTATAAATTAAATTATATTTTTACGTAAATAATTTTGAAACCAATTTAAAAATTTAGGGAAACGGTAGGTTTTATAAAGTATTTATTTGATCTCCATAAAAAAATCATACAATTTCTCGGTGAGATTGCTTATATAGAGCTTAGAAATTGATATTATTTTTGTTGTTAAAATTTATTTTATAAGTTAGTTTTAATGAATTATGTATTTTTGAATTATTTTATTTTTATATATTATAAATAATTAAAATATGATATATATAATTGTTTTAGATTTTTCTAATAAATATAATAATTTTATTATAAAAATGGATTAAAAACAATTATTTTATTATAAAAATGGATTAAGAACAATTTTCTCTAAAGAATATATGAGATGTGTTTTAATTGAAAAATACTTGAGTTTTCTAATATTTAAATGATGTTTGAAATAATTTCATTTTACTAGAGAGTTTTTTTTCATAATTTTTGGGAAAATTTAATGGTTTAAATTTTGCACATGGGTTAATTTTTCTTATTTTTTCCCTTGAAAAATGTTTTTTCCTTCCTTCTTATATGGATTTTCCCAATTTTATAGGATAAAACTATTTTTACCTCAAAAAATAGCAATTTTTTTTTATAGAAGATTGTATAAAATCATTACAAAAAATTCGCCAAACATTTTACAATTTGCATATTACGGAATTAGCCATAGTGTTTATACTCTAATAAAAAAATTCATCCTTCATATTATCCATACCATATTTGTCTTCGACTCCAATTTTTTATTTATTTATTATGAGAATTGACTAATCTCCTTGTAGGTTCACTCAAATTTCAAGAGTGGGGAACCATTGGATGCATGATTAAACTCCACATGCAACATGTATCCACTCTACAAACTTCTAAGTAGATCCATATTGGAAAAAATTGAAAACACCTGAAAAAGTATCGGTCTTGAGGACTACTTCTATCTTGGATATCGTTCCTTAAGGTGTATTGGTCCCAAATGCTTATCTGATCCCCCATTCTCACTACCAGTGCATTAACTAGGTTTATGGTTGTTAGCCCTAGCCACAATGCATGACACATGGAGAATATGATTCCCAACATCACTCCCTCTCAATTAGGGAGGAAATCCTCATTCCCTTTCAAATAGGGAGGAACAACCACAATACTCATCAAAGCATCAACTACATGTTCTTCTATGGAGATCTGTGGTATTTGATTGACTTTTATATGAATTACATCATAACGAGCTTCAACCTTCCTGGATTTTTGTCAGTATTCTCGTAGCTTTAACAAGTCATCAAACATCTTATGGAGTCAAAATTCCTCACAATTGATTGCACAAGTCTTCATATCTTCTTCTTTCGTAACAAAATTATGCTTCCATTGTTTTAAAAGGAATTATAACAAATTTTTATCGACATCAGTATTGTCAATCAATGTGTTCCTGGATCAATCAACTACTAGTACAACAATATCATAAATCTTAACTTCCTACAAAAGGATCTTATCATTGATCTATCATCTTCTTCTTTTTTTATCATAAAATTCTTTGGGTTATCTGTCAATCTTCAATTATTATTATATCCATCCAAGATCTGATATAGCCAATATATTCCTCTGGCTCCCTATCAAGTCGATATTACTTCCTTCTCATTGTCTAGATTCACATCATATTAGCTCCTGAAAATCAATAGTATTGATAAGAACATTAGTACTAGTTAATCAAGCCAATAAAATTTACCTCTTTCTAGCTAAGGTAGGTGAACTTCTTGCCATCTAATTGACTTTTCCTTATTCCTTCTTAATCTTCATGATCTCCATGCTTTGCCAAGTTCTCTCAATTCTTGTATATGTTGATCAAGCTTAGATAGATATTGAAATGATCTACAAGAAAAGTACAAAGATAAAATAACAATAATAGTAATTAAGGGTTAACTCCCTCTTAATATTGGACCTGTTCACCAGCCTTGTTTCCATATCACCATGATGTCATTTATGTTAAACTCAAGAACTATTTTTTTCTTTTTACAATGAAAAAAATTAGTTAGGGTTTCTATTCCTAGGGTTTTAGAATTCATTGATTTTCTAGGGTTTACAAACCCTAACTTCTCCATAATTATCAAGACCAGACATTCAAGAAATGAAAAACTCTACAAGCATACTAAAGGATTAGTTGCAAAACCCTAGAGATGCCTTTTTATCCATTTCATTTCTTGATCACAAGACCTTGTCGTCATATGCAATGAAATACTTGGTGTGCTAATATATCAAAAATATTTTATATGTCATGGTCTCTAATATATATATATATATGCAAACCCTTTTTCAATCTTTCAAATGATCATCACCATGAATAATGAATGAAATGCACACAAAAATAATACATACCTTTATAAACTCACCTTACCTGGTCTTTGCAAAGATATGATACTTTGTCTTATATTCAATTTCCAAGTGCCAATCTTATTCAACAAAGGTGCTTCAATTCCTTCAACCATAAATATTATGTTGAGTTGCTTGCTTTGTCTTGAAAAACAAGTCAAATTTATTAATGTAGTAGGTCCTTCTGTTATGAATTGAAAGGGAAATAATAAATCTCAGCCCTTCATCCTTCATGCTTTTAGGATTCAATTTCATATATGTTTGCTTCAAGGTATCATTCATCCTCCTTTCAGGTATAAATCTTGTTGGTATAATTTCTACTCATAATTGTATCGCATGAACGAAATTCAAATTCTCATAGTTCTGTTTATATGGAGATGCAACACTTATTTTGATAATTTGTTTCACAGAGTACACAAAGATAGGACTTAACATGCTATATCTTTAGACCAAGTATTTGGACATAGATAATTTGGCTTAGATTCTTAGCTTCTAGTGCATATTTCAGTTTCTTCCACATACTTAGTTCTTCATGCCTTAATGATGATCCATATGTTTCTTTAACTTCATATTTCAATACAATTATGTCCTTCATTCCTCAGGTGTATAATTGTAGTGCCATAGAGATGATCTTCACATATCCTTTTTCAATGTTTCGACTTTTGATTATGGAGATGATACACAACTTCAATCCCTTCATAGGTTATATATTTTAGAGATGATAACACAAATTTTAGTTTATTTTATATAATGAGTAAGATTTGGTTTATGTCATATTATTGCAATATATTGTTACTGAATTTTCAAATGCTACCACAGAATGTTCAATCCTTGACTTGTATATATTTTTCTTGTATAGATTGGATCTTAAAGAATTGTTATTTGGTGTCATTATTGATGCTTTTAAGAGGGTACCTTCCATAAATTTAGATGTCTTACATGTTCTCAATATTATTATCTCGTTCAATATTTTTTAAGATTTAGATGCTTTGATTGTCAAATTCTTCTAATGAATTCTTGCCCATACTTATTTTCAAGATGAAGATCAACATAATATATTGATATTATTGAAGGAATTGCTTCATTTCAAAGAAATATAACACATGAGATTTCTAATGGAATTCACATTGTTGTCATGGAAGAATTTGGAATGTATATAGGATCAGAACTTGCATGAAAAATAACCTTGAATAGATGACATATAATCTTCATAAACTTCATTTAAACCATCAAATAATTCATATGGCTTCAGAAAACATCACCATAGGCTTGAAATATTCGTTAGACATCATCATATATTTAGATATGCTTCATAATTTCTAGTATTCGGATGCCCAAAAATTTCTTACATAGTATTAGTGTAGATTGCATTTTTACATGCCTCATATGTAGGAGTCAAATATCTTAAGTAGATTTGTGTTGCTTCTTGGATATGTTATGTTTCATAATTATTGGTACTTGATATATTCTTCATCATAGTTAATAGTAGAGAACCGATGTTGATGAGAATTTTTTTTTTAGTGAGAACTTGATGATGATTTTAGGATCCTTAAATGATGTCTTTGAGAGGGAGAGAGAGAAGCTAAGAAGAAGTATTATTCCTTTAGGAGATATGACTACTACAATTTTGTCTTCAAATAAGCTAACTAGAAGTGATATTCAAATTTTCTTCCTTCCCTTCACCTTAGCTATGAAACCATGTTGAAAAACCAATGGGCTAGAAATTTAAGGTCGGTTTCTCTTGATACTTTCTTGTTAATATTTGTTTTCTTCTTATATCTTTTATTATGTTTTCTTCATCAAAAAATTACCAAAACATAAAACATGAAGATCACAAGAGACAAAGAACACAAAGATGTACGCTTCAAGCCAACACAAAATCCCATAAGGGGGAAAACCCAAACAACTCCTCTTCTTATAGAATCAGATAGAAGTGAGAAACCGAAGGCCCAAAAACCAAGATAAAGAATTTATAAAAGACCTAAGTCATGCCTTCTTCAAACCTTCCTCAACCAATTCAAATCCAAAAAATTCAACACTCTTCAAATCTGGTCAAAATTTGACTTTCATCCTTGCAATTATTCCTGAAATTTTCAGCCCTACAGTAGATGAGGAAATTTCGCATGTGTGGTAGGTTTAGGGCATAAAAACACAAATTTTCTCTCCTTATACCTTCACTCTCTCTCCTTAGTAGTTTACTCTTCTTTTCTTTACGTTTTCGCTAGTTTTCTTCCTTTATTGGCACATAAATCGAATTGGTGAATTGTACACATCGAAGAGGTTGAATAGGTTCCTTTCTGGGCCGAGTTGTCTAGGAGGGACGACTTGGTCTTGTGGAGGAAAAATTGACTCTTTTTTACTTAAATAGAATTATTTTTCCTCTTTCTTACAAAATTCCAAATGGGGCTTGACTCATGAAAATTTTTATTATGACCCAATAAACCCTAGAAGCATGAAGAACATGCTTTAACTAGAATAATAATAATTCTAATAATGAAAAAATATTTTTCTTCTTTTTGTTTTTAAAGTAAATACATATTGATACAAGTAAAATGATAATTATGAAGACCGAAGCCAGTTACATTTTTCAAAAACTAGTAACTACACTATATCCCAAGCATCATTTTGTTTAAGGCTACCATTTATTCAACCATGCCTTTTTCAAGAGTTTTACATCTTGTGAATCTAATGCATCCCTGATAATTCTAGGATCATCATCAGTAATAAGAAAAGTAGTATTTGAATGAAAACAAGGTGGAGCATACCTTTATGGCTTCTTTCTTTCTTGAATAGACCTCCTCAATATCAGAGTATGTGGTTCTTCTTATTTTGATTCTTGTTATTTTGTAGAGTACGGTTCATCATCCTTTCACTCAAATTATATGCTTTTTGGTTTTTCTCCTTTGGTAGGACTTCCTGTTTGACAACATGTTTGACTTCTCTCAATACCACATATTGACTATACACTACCTTCTTAGTTTCTAGGTTCCAAGTCTTATAAAATTTCAGACCATATTTATATCCAATAAAGATACACTTTTAAATTTTCTTATTTACCTTACTCTTATTCTCATTTGGAACGTTTACATAAGAATCATAGCCAAAACCAAATATTCTAAGATGTTTAAGAGATGGTTTCTTACTAGTCCATACCTCATGTGGAGTCTTATCATTTTTAAACACTACTGAGAGTGATCTATTTACCAGGTAGTACATAGTGTCCAGTACCTCTACTTGTAATTCCTATCCAAACCCGACACCATTGAGATTTTTCTTTGCCTTATCCATCAACAACCTCTTGATCCTTTCTACAACTCTATTTTACTAAGGTGTGTATGGAGTAGTATTTTTCCTTGGTATACCACACTTCTTATAGAATTATTTAAATACATTCACACAAAATTCTCGTGACAATTATCTATCCTTAACGCCTTAATTTTATTCTTTATTTAGGCCTTAAACCCTTTGAATTTTTCAAATAATTTAGATTTCTTCCTTAGGTAATAAATCCATGTATTCCTTTAGAAGGAATCTATAAATGAGAGATAATACAAAAATTTAACTAGTGATATAAGTGACATAGGTCTAAACACATCATTGTACATCAACTATAATATTCCCTCCATCCTTGTAGAACCATATGAAAATCTTACTCAATTCTACTTCCGAGATAAATAATGTTCATAGAAATAAAAGTCCAAAAAGTAATTAGACATACCTTCTACCATACCATTAATGTGTAGTACTCAAAGGAAATTCTCTCTAATATGTAGTAGTATTTAATTCCATAACATAGCCTTTTCTTCATATGTTGTATATTTTTTTCCTTCTTCCGCTCCACTGTCAAGAAGTGGTCAAGAACAACAAAATTGAGCTTCACCCATCACTAACTATGTTTCCCAATACATAGTTGAAATCCGAACTCCCCTTTGAAATACCATCACCCCCTGAAAAATACTCTAAGTATCATTTTCAAATAATTTTTTTACATCTGCATCACTCATCTAACCTACATAAATCAAATTTCTGGCCAATCATGGGATGTGTAGAAAACTATGGAGTCCTATAATGCTTCCACCCACAATCTTCAATTTGACTTTTCCTCATCCTATGACTCTAGATTTCAAGTAATCTCCTAAGAAAACATCACCACCACCATATCTTTCATACTTAAAAACCACTCCCTATAAAGAGTGATATGAAAGGATGTACTTGATTTTACCATCCACGCCTCATGAACTACATGTGTACTTGAAGAATCCAAGTACACATCCCCTCCTTCATCTGAAGAGGTTTTTTATTTTATATAAGGAGCATAATTATATCCCTCCCCCTTCTCAATAATTTTGGATTTACAATATTTCATGTAATGACATTATTTTCTGCATCTCCAACATACCTTTACAAATTTTCCTAGAGATTTATATCTTCCTCTAGATTTAGATCTTCCAATTGAGGGATTATTTTTGTTTTTATTTTGGGAGCATCCTCTTATAGACAAGGAATATATGTTATAACTTTCCATATTGTTTTTTCTCATCTCCTTTGATATCCAGGATGAGACTATATCATCAAAACTTAAAGAAGTTACATTACTACCCATGGAATCAAGAAAACTATCCCACAAGTTCGGTAAAGAAAAAAAAACGAAATGATACACTTATCTTCACCTAAAATGTTAATATCAATAGATAAGAACAAACTTATCACAATATTGAAAGTATTTAGATGCTCGATTTCCAATTTTACATCCTTCAACCTCATGTTATACGATTTTTTTTGTAGGAACAATTTGTTTGCTAGGGACTTAGATTGATACAAAGTCCCCGACTTGTTCCACAATGCCTTTGTTGTAGCTTCTCTTGAAACATATAGTAATACTGAATTTGAGAGACATAATCATATTATGCTCTTTTCCTTTTGATCCAACTTGGTCTAATCTTTTTTAGACATCCCAGTTGGTGTAGTATTGAGATCCAGAAAAATAGATTGATTTTTTCCCACCAAAAAATCTTCCATTTGGAGCTTCCACAACTTAAAAATGTACTCATTCAATTTATTGATCTCTATATTTTAACTACTTTCCATATTCTTTCACCACAAGAGTTGATTCCCCTTAGCCACAAAAGCATCACCTTCAAACCAAAACTACTTTGAAACCAAATGTAGATT